>JAPMOQ010005754.1:339808-521930 GCA_026543055.1 Argiope trifasciata
CGAATATTTCTTTCTGGATATTCCTAATCTAATAATTCAATCTTTGATATTTATTTGTTTTTCTATACTCTTTTACTTACTGTAAAGAAACTATTGAAATATTAAAAGAATTCAAAATAGAGAAATTAACGAAACTTTATCTTTTTTTAAATCTTTCGGTTGTCGAAAAGCATATTTTTAGAAAATATTTGTCAATCTGTGGCAAATGTAATTCAGCAATGTTTAAACTAGATAGATGAAATTTTATGCACTGTCTTTATTCAAATTTATAGGTATATGCCAAATTTTGAATATTTTTTTCTATTCAGAGGCCCGGTCGATTTTTCGAATACAATTGTCTGTTTGATCAATTGTTCGAATACAAGTTAGCACGATAACTACAAAACAAAGAAAGCTAGATGACTGAAATTTAACACACGTATATAACATCTATAGAAAAGACGCCTATAAAATAGTGCGATAAATCTAACTGGCAAAGAGGCTGACTGTCTGTCAATCTGCATTTTCAGAAGCATGTAAATAAGAATTCCAAAATCTAGGACTTAAATAAGTGAAATTTGGTATATGATTTTATGAATATATTTGTAGTTATGTGTCAACTTTTGTTTTTAATCAGGAGGAGAAAAAATACAAATTATCCTCCCTATTAAAAACTACGCGAGAAAGCTTTATGGAGACCATTCCCAGTGGTGCTTGTATTTCAATAAATCTGAAAGAGTTCATGAAATTTCATTAATTTACCACGATTTCATAACTTACTGAAACTGAACAAAAGAAAGTAATATTTTGAAAATAGCAAATGAAATAAAAATTTTTAATATATCCGAGTCGTCCTCTGGATATTTCTTTATAACATTTCAATCTCAATGGATTTCTTTATTACTATCATATATATACTTCAATACCATTTTTGCTCTAAATTAAATGCGATATAAAATCTAATAAAAGCAAACTACAATTTATTACTCAGAGTTTATTAACTGGGGAAAACTAATATACTTAAATTAAATTTGGAATGTTCTTTTCGTCTTTTAAATGCATATGAAACGCAGTTTTTTGAAATGAATTCTTTCATTTCTCACAAAGAAATGAAAAAAAAAAACTTTTTCTAATAATATCCAGACGTCACACAGAGGTTAATATTTCATTCCCATTCATTTATCGAGACTGGGTTTTTTTCTGCCCGCAGAAGGGACTATAAATTGCTTTGTTTCCCGCAATCTGTTTGTGATTGCTTTTTTTCATGTCTCTGATGTCTTTATCGAGAGAATGTACCGGAAAAAATTGGCTATTGATGTCACCAAACGCAATTTCTCTATTAGCCATTTAGAATATTTATTTAAAATTGTCATTTTTTAAATCTAAAAATATGCATATTATCTATAAGAAATTTATTTAAGGCACTGTTTATTTAAATCATAATAACATGGTTCAATATGCGTTAAGCCATAACATTCTACTGAATAATGTAGCCTCTAATCTCATTTAATACATTTTTAAAAGTATCAAAAGCAATACAATGCATGAAAATAAAAGTAATTAATAGGAACTTAAATGGGATTTATAAAATTTGAATCGAATTTAAAGTAATTCAAAATTGAAAAACATAGAAAAAAATATATTTTTCTTAAAATGTTGATCGTGAATATATATATATATATATATATATATATATATATGTATGTATGTATGTATGTATAGGGATTTTTTTTTCAGATTTTAATTAAACTGATGGAACATTATAAAGGGCTTCAAATTGCTGATAATTGGGAAGTTTTTGGTATTTTTGATCACAACTTCCTATCTCCATTAGTATCTTATAGCAACCATTAGTGTATCTCTAATAGTACTTATAATTATTTAGTATGATTCTGTTGGTATCTATTATTCAGATTTTTTTTCATATGGCTGTATAGAGAATTCAATCATTATTTACAAATTACTTTTTTTTAATGTTTTTCGAATTGGGATAGTAATTATAAGTTAAAACATATTTTAAAATGGTTGCAGTTTATTAGAACTGTAAACTTTCCCTTCTACCATTTAATTATCATATGCAAAACCCATCATAAATTTCTTTAAATTATAAAGAATAATTAACTTCTTAACTGTAATAATTTATATTCAGAAAATAATTCCCTATTAATCTGACCTAATTACAATGCTGACTTACTTCGGTTTGTTTTATAATGTAACAAATTTAAATGGGCGGGATGGATGAATTAGATTTTTTTCTATGAGAAATGCTTATAACTTGATGACATATAATTTCTATTAAATTTGAGCTAATCTATTTGAACCACAATTATGCAACTGAAACAAAAATATATTTGTTAGACAATTCATTTCTTAAAAATTCGTCCTAAACACTTCCTATTCAAAAAATAACGACAACTATATACACCGAAGAGCCATTACATTATGACCACCCTCCATCTATGAGAATGAGCTCGCCCAGGAGCAGAACCACTGCGCGTGCGTGGTTGATATTAGAGTATATAAAGCGGGTATGCGGTGTCTTTCTAAACATAGTGCAATTAGCGACATAATGGGAAAAAGCAGCGGATTTATCAGACTTTGATAACGGTCAAATCGTTATGGTTCGGCGACTAGGAACATCATCAGAAACGGCTCTTTTAGTGGGCTGTTCACGTGCAGTTGTTATGAGCACATATCAAAGGTGGTGCAGGGATGGTGAAACGGCAAGTCGCCGACCAAAAGTGTGTCGTCCACAGCGCATTGATTCCAGAGGAGAGAGAAGATTGCTACGCATTGTTCGCCGTGACCAAAGGGCTACAACAGCCGAAATCACCATCAGCTACAACAGTGGTGACCCAGGCAGTGTTTCTCAACACACTGTGCAGCGTACATTGCGGCGTATGGACCTACGCTGCCGGAGGCCGAAGCATGTTCCTGCACTAATGGAACGTCATCGCCAGATGCGTCTGCTATGGGCCAATAAAAATCGGAATCGGACACCAGAGTAATGGAAGAAGGTTGCATGGTCCGATGAATCACGTTTTCTGATCCATCACCTCGACGGGCGAGTGAGAATACGCCGATTTCCAAATGAATCTCTTGCTCGCGGATGCACAGTTGGGCGGAGACAAGCCGGTGGTGGGGGCATTATGGTGTGGGCAATGTTTTCATGGAGCACATTACTACCCATAATCTCCATAGAACAATCCTTGACGTCTGGAAGGTACGTGAACATGGTTGCAGACCAGGTTCACCCATTCATGGCAATAGTGTTTCCTGCGGGGGATGGCATGTACCAACAGGATAATGTATCATGTCATAAGGGTCGAATCGTAATGGATTGGTTCGAGGAACATTCCAGTGACTTTCAAGTCCCCCAAACTCACCTGACATTAATCCAATAGAGAATTTGTGGTCCTACTTGAAAAACCAAATTCGTGCTGCCACGTTACCCCCTCGCAATGTGAGGGAATTGCAGGACCAGTTGGTGAGCGCTTGGTACCAAATCTCTCAGACTACCTATCAGCACCTTGTGGAACCAATGCCACGGCGGGTGCGAGCAGTTTTGAGGGCTAAAGGTGGTCCTACATGTTATTAGCAGGGTGGTCATAATGTAATGGCTCTTCGGTGTATATATATATATATATATATGTATGTATGTATGTATATGTATAATATAATATACAAATCAGAAATTAAATGTCATTGATGAAAATAAAAGAGGAAAAGGATAAAAGCTAAATTTAAAAACAAATCAGCAAATGAAATTCTATCAAGAATTAACACCTAATTTCAATAATTAAGATGTAATACCTAAATTTAAACAATTAATAATGAAATTTCAATAATAAATATTTCATAAAAGTATACAGATTTATATATAGGGTAAAATGTATAAGAAAAGGAAACATGACAATATAACTTAATAGAAAGAAAATAATTAACAATAAGTTTATTTATTAAAATATTATTTATTATTTATTGTTTTTAGTATTTGTGTATTCAATTTCACTGTTTTTTAAAACTCCAGACATAAATTCATTCAAATACGAATCCTGTCGTTACAACTGATGCATTTTTCTAGGAAAATATTTTATATATTTATTGAATAAAACTTTATAAAGCTGATATTCTTTTTTTGAAAAAATCCCTTTTACGTGATATTTTCCAAACTAGCTTCTACTCTTTCTGTGATAGATTTAAAAAAAAAATGAGTCCAGAAATTTTTCTGATAGACTAAATCGATTGCGATCCTTTTTATATTTGCCAGTATTCTTGCAATCTGTGCCGTCGGCAAAATAGAGCAATAAAGCACTCGCCATCCGTTTTTTCTTTGTTTTATCCTTAAGTCAACTCCGGTTCGCAGGATGTGGAGGAAACAGAATTTTTCTCTAGACCATAAAGTCGCAGGTATCTGGAGAATTCCCATGACACTAATAAAGTTTTTCTAAAATCCTATGCTTTTCGTGTAAAAACATTAATTTCGTTATAAACCATTTTTTGTCCAGCATTCACCCGTACTTCATTATATAAATATCTCTCAAACCCAAGCGCAATTGATAATTGATTAATAAATTTTTAGATGTTAGTGGCGAATTTCCAATTACCCAGACTAAGCAACTGTTTTATAAAATCAATAGATTTTAACTTTTTTTAATCGGACATTTCTGGATGAATTAATCAGCAAAAATATAAATATAAAACTCTAAAAACGCAATTATATCAATAAGGAAAATTTTTATATTATATTCATATAATAAATTACATTTAGAACCAACACAAATTCGTCTCAAATTTTGCTTATAATGTGAAATACTCAAGCGAAACAATTATTTTCATTGGCATCCATCTAAAATAGGACAATGCGTACTACTGTTAAGATGGGTTAGCACACGGCCATGTGCAGAAAGGGTCTGATTTATGCTTGCCACCATTTCATACGATTGGTTTAGGCATAATTCTGCTTGTCCATAAGTTGCCGCTTTGGCGTCTCTGAATTTTTCTTTTCCACTGCTTATCGTATTAAAAACTAGCCGCCTTTGGCGACCAGCTGGTTCACCATGAGTAATGCGTTCTAAATTTTTAAATTAAGTCGCATATTCATTAGCCTTGAAGTAATTCCGGGCATTGATTGGCCTGCAATTAAAAATGTTTTTTTTTCGTGATGCTACCAAAATATTTAATGTTTTTTTTTTAAAAAGCGAAAAAGGAAAAAAAAAAAAAAATTGGATAAATGATTTAGATGTTGCAAAGGATTATAGAAACCTTGGCTTTGCATTTATTTTTTTAGAAACTATAACATTTTATAATGGAAAAAAATTATTGAATTAATGATACAGATATTGCAAACGATTATAGAAATATGCCATTAAGTCGGGACTTCAATGCATATCCTGTCTAAATTCAATCAGGTTTACTGTAAATAAAGATAATTTATGGAATTAATGATATAAATATTGCAAACGATTTCTTAGAATCCTTTGCCTTGCATTTATTTTTGTAGAAGATATCACATTTTATATTTATGTTATTTTATCCAGTCACGTGCTGAAAGTTGTATTTCTTTAGATTTGATTAACGATGATAGTTGTTGTTTTTTTATTTGAACTTCCGTCATTGTTTTATTTTATTTTATCCAGTCACGTGCTCAAAAAAAAACATGGTTAAAATATTTCTTTAAAAATTCATTAAAAATAAAAGTTTACCGTATAAATTAAAAAAACTGATACCATTAGAAAGCTAATTTTTTTATCTTTAAATTGATGTAAAAGTCATGTTTGTGTGATCATATTTTTGAAAGTTATAGCCGAAAAACGTCGAAATTTCGCTTAAATTTTAATTAATTCAAATTCTAATTAAAAATTCGAAAAAAGGGCTCCGAGGTGCACATTCCCGACCTCCAAGGTATACATGTACCAAATTTGGTAGCTTTGGGTCCAATGATCTGGCCTGTAGAGCGCCAACACACACACACACACACACATTGAGCTTTATTATAAGTATAGATATAGATGACGGATATTTACTTTAAAAAAGGAAAGTAATTTAAAAAGGTCAGCATACCTAAATTTTAAAAACGATGAAAAAAAAACACTGGAAATAAAATGAAAAAAAACCCACACCAGTGAGAATAAAAAGCAAAAAATTGTCGAAATTAATCTATGATAAGGGATAATTTTTTTCACAACAACCACAACAAAAAAAAACCCCTCAAATTGTATAAGCTCGTACAAAGGAATAAACATTGGCATGTTGTTATTCCGTCTGGACAAGTACTTGGTCATGGCCCGCACAATACTACCACCTACTGGCCGTCTTGTAACTGATAGAATGTAGACCCACTATTAAAAAATACTCATATAAATGTATTATGTAATTTACAATATTGTAATTACATATATACATGCATAATTTATAATAATGGAATTACATACATCTAAAATGGATGTGGTTTTCCCAGAAAATTGTTTCAAACACGTCTTTGTTTGCCCTTCAAGAATTGATCAAAATGTGACATAGTATCATTGTGAAATGAGTTTGTGGCATGCACATCTACTGCCTTATCAACTTACTCAACTTAAGATGAATAATTTACAAACATTCAGCTTCTTTATTTTACACTAGCCGCCATTGGCGACCAGCTGGTTCGCCATGAGTAAAGCGTTCTAAAGTTTTCAATTAAATCACATATTCATTAGCCTTGAAGTAATTCCAGGCATTGATTGACCTGAAATTAATATTTTCTTTAAGATGATGGACTGAAAATTCTAAAAGTACAACTTTTCCTAATAATATTCTTTAATTTTATAAATCAGTCAGTTTTAACCATCGGTTATGCTTCTAAAATATAAAAAAAAAATTGATGATGTTGCCAAAATATTAAATGTTTTTTTAAAGAAAGCGAAAAAGGAAAAAAGTAGTAAATAATTGATACAAATATTGCAAACGATTACATAAATATGCCATTAAATCGGGATTTCAATGCATATCCTGTCTAAATTCGATCAGGTTTACCGTAAAGAAGATTTATTGAATAAATGATTTAGATATTACATACGGTTATAGAAACCTTTGCTTTGCATTTATTTTTTTTAAAAATATCACATTTTATGTTTCTTTTATTTTATCCAGTCACGTGCTAAAAGTATCATTTCTTTAGACTTGATTTACGATGATAGTTTTTTTTTTGAACTTCCGGCATTCTTTTATTTTATCCAGTCACGTGCTAAAAACATGGTTAAAATATTTCTTTAAAAATTCGTTAAAAATAGAAGCTTACGTTATAAATTTAAAAAACTGATATAGTTAGAAAGCTAATTTTTTTTATCTTTAAATTGATATAAAAATCATGTTTGTGCAATAATATTTTCGGAAGTTAAAGTTCGAATGTCGAAATTTCGCTTAAATTTTAATTAATTCAAATTCTAATTAAAAATTCGAAAAAAGGGCTCCGAGGTGCACATTCCGAACCCCCAAGGTATACATGTACCAAATTTGGTAGCTGTAGGTCCAACGGTCTGTCCTGTAGAGCGCCAACACACACACACACGCACACACACACACACACACATTGAGCTTTATTATAAGTATAGAAGTAGTTTACCGCTATGTTTTAGCTCCTTCTCGCCTGACAAAATCTCCGTAGCCGCTTTTTGATATGACACAGAATTCAATTTGTTCAGCTCTTCGGTAGTTCTGGCAGCCGAAGCTTCTTCCTTCAGATTATCGATACAGTTCAGTCATTAGACATTAGTCATTTCTAAAAATCTTGTGAAGAGACAATATCTCGTTTCCATAAACACTTGCTTAAACTCCACAGAGTTGGATTCGGTAATAGTATCAGGTAAAAGCTTCTTCCATATAGGGATAAGGGTTTGTTTTCCAAAAAAAAAAAATCAGTTATGATGCGGGCCAGTACAGCTTGTGATATCATCTATGCTGTACTGGTGTCTACTATCTTCTCATTCTACAGAGCATCGCTTTTTTTTATATTTTGTTTTGCTCGTTACGCGAGGTGTTTTTGTTATCCAGGTAGTACGAACTGTCGCACAATATTGTTCAATGCGGTATGAAATTAAGCAATATTATACAGTATTAAACAATGTTTCGAAAATAGATCAGTATCATGCAATATTGTACGATATTTTTGTGCTGCAAGGAGGATTCATTGTATATAAGAAATGTGTGGCGAAATTAGACACATGAAACCGTAAGTAGATAAATATATATGCATTTTTATGCTAATATATATAATTTAAACTAAAATAACGATAATAAACATGGTATTTAAGGTAAGAAGGCGTTGAAAAAGGAAGTTAAATTATTAAAAAAAGAGGCTCCATAATATGCGCTATATAGTGCAGGAAAATTCGTAAATCCAATTCAGGTTATTTTTATTGTTTCAATTGGAAAAGTGCTTTGCAGATGATAAAAATAATATTTTTATACTATTTCAGTCAATTAAAGTATTTTCAAAAAAAAAAAATCCAAACTTTGAATTTTTTAGTCTATTTATTCTATTCCTTATAATTAATAAAGCATTTCAGTCGCGCTAGCATTTTAAGTATAAAAAATTCCTCTTTTCCCCAGATAAAACTGACTGAGATATTAAGTATTAAATCTTGTTATAATGAAAGATTTTAGATTATTTTAGTGGCTGCCTAAAACAAGATAATCTAATCAACGGGCTTCGCTCCCTACTCGTAATCGTTTGCAGAACTAAAATGATGAAATTTGAGTAACTTCTGATCATAAGAATAAAAGTTTAAAATGTTAGTACATCACGGATATTACTAACGAAATCCTTGGCCTGCATTAAAGTTTCAGATTTCATAATTTTTTTTATTATTTGAAATAAAATAAAATATGATCTTTAAGTCATTTATAGTATTTTCTCTGTGTTTGCGCCTCACCCTAATAATTTAAAAATTAATTATTAAGGTATGGATAGAGTGAGTTCATTGCAAATGTTTATTATATTCTATGAACAAATAAAAAAATTTTTGGTTGATTGAAGGATTGTTATTATAGCTATTAAACTATTTTCTTCTGCAATTCACAAAAAAAAAAAAAGAAAAGGTAGTACCTTTTCAAAAAAAATGTGTCAGCAAAAAAGAAATTTCAAAAACTAGGATGAACTAGAAAAAAACTGGGACTAATAGGAAATATTTCCATTTCAAAAATAAATCAGCATAATTTAATCTTTAATGTTTTTATATTTTTTGAGTAACAAAAAATTCTGAGAAAAAAAATCAGTTATTTTCTCTCTTATTGTAATTTTTTTATCGATAAGTACCCACTTCACCAGCAAGCGTTACATATCCTGACTCACATTGAATTAAACGACCTACAGTTTTATTAGTTGTACAATAACAAGAAATGTCACACTTTTTCGGACCACTTTTCACCCCATTCAAAAATATGAGCAGTGAAAATAATTTTTCGTTATAAAAAATTGAGGTCCTTTGCCTGGATTATGCACTGAATAACGAAGGTTAATTGATCTCGGCAAGCTGTAATCATTGTATGCTACGCAACGTATTGCTCTTTTGAATTCAAAGCAATATGGTAATTAAAATGGAAAATAGTGTAACCATAAAATTTTGATTTCCTCATAAAGCAGCGGGAGTAATTTCCTTTAAGATTTCTCACATACTTTTCAATAAAGACTTATCGCCATTCCTCTGCATAATATTGTGAATCTTGGCACTGATGGACGATAGTACGCATTGGTGGATGAAACATAGATCTTTGTCTTGAATCTATAATTTTTACTGTATTGCGAGAATATGTATTTTGGAAGCTTCCTGGTAGGCGGATTGACGTCAGATTTGACATAAAACTGCAATTTAGTCAGAAGATAACAAACCAAATTTCAGTTACTCACTTCGTTTACATAAACGCGAAATGAGCACATGAACAGATGATCAAATGCATGACGAATATTGATTATAATATTGATTCTAAATTTGTGTACCAAATTTACCTGTCTAACATTTTGTGTTTTATATGTTATAGAATTCGCATGTACTTGAGCAGCCAAAGAGTCTTCTTGTCGATGAATTTCTTTCAAAATTTAATAAAAATCTATAAATTTAATTATAATTCCATGTATCAAATTTCAGAGGTTTATATCCAAGCAGTTTCAAAAAAGCGTATTCGAATATAGACAGACAAAATGTCACAAAATTATTTTTTTTGTGTCGAGGAATTTGTGAATATGAAGATTAATCAAAATTTCGAGATTTTTTTTTATGACGATTACAATATTTCCTCTAGACATCGTATACGAAAAAGATTCATTTGAATCTTTTCTGTAGAAATATTTTTTTAAATCTTAATTCGTTAAGGAATTTAATTTCACAATTTCCTGAACTTTTTATTTGTCCAGATTGGGCAAAAGAAAAACAATACACCTATCCCCCGATTTACACTGAAGATAGGTTCCTTAGAAAACCGTGTAAATCGAAATCGTTGATTCTTATACGTAAAACCGTGTAAATCGAAAACAAACTAAAATGTGCATAATTCAGTCATTTATTTCAACGTAAAATAAAACTAAATATATCTTAAAAACATAAAAATAACTGTCTATTTATAAAATAACAAAAATATAAGGTATATTTATGTAATTCATTTTACATATAGAAACGAGAAATATAAATTAAAAAATTTAATCAGAAATTTAGTTACTGTTATCACTTTCGTAGACTCTCAATCTTTTATTCCTGATTGGTATGATATCACTTTCATCACTCGATAGTGGTTGATGCGATTCAAGTTCGATGTTAAATGAATTCCGGGTCGGTGCAAATTTAAAAACCGTGTAAAAGTGAAATCGTGTAAACCGAGTGCCGTGTAAATCGGGGGATAGGTGTATGTAATATTTTTTTCTCCTGAATAAAAATTTCTAAAATTCCTATTATAACTGTTATTCGCCTATTTTATTCAAAATTAGATCTAATTGTAAAGATTTGATAATTATTTTGTTTGAATTTTCTTTATATTTTGATACTAGATCAAAATATCTGTTTAGCATTCATCCCTTTGTATACAAAAATATATTCCATATTCAAAAATTTCATCCTGATTATATTT
The DNA here is from genome assembly GCA_026543055.1 of Argiope trifasciata. Classification (NCBI taxonomy): domain Eukaryota; kingdom Metazoa; phylum Arthropoda; class Arachnida; order Araneae; family Araneidae; genus Argiope; species Argiope trifasciata. The sequence continues at coordinate 350,885 of JAPMOQ010005754.1, forward strand.
GGATAGATTTATATTGCATAGGTTATAGTCATGTATTTTCTAATTATTTCATCTGAGTTAATAATAAACTTTAATACATGTTTATAAAGTGAAGAAAAATATTCTAGATCAACCATAAGTATGCGAGTTTTAAAATAATCTAGTATAATTATTTTGTATATTTACATTAATTAAATCTCTTACTTAATTTAGATTAATGATGCTTAAATTTAGCAGTTCTCATTAACGATTAACTGAACGCGCTTTTACTAAGAGTTGAAACACAGGTTTTTATAATTTTTTATCGATGCGTAAGTAAAAACTTTAATCCATTAGAAAAAAACAAAAATCAATGTTTTATTTTAAAGGTAAAAATAATTTTTAATCTTCATCATTGACGGACTGAAAACCAAAAGATAATTTCACTAATTAAACATTCGTTCTTATTTTCATTTTTCGTGAACCGATTATTATATTCTTTTTCTTAAATTAGGATTAATCATTTCTTGTTTACATTACGATATTTTTTCCCCTCTTGATATTTTATTTCCACGTGATTGACATCGAGGGATTTTTCTAGAAGCTGATATGTTTCATCAATTTTTATCAATCCATTTCAATTAAGCCTCATAATGAAAATAATTAATTTCTAATCATTCGAACTAGGCCTTAATAATTTAAGAGTTTCCTTTGCTCTTGTTTTCAGGTAATGGGTTTAAAACGTACCAAAACATCCATACTATCCCTAAAAAAATTCATTCGATATCCATACAAGTTTGGAATACTTTCAAACACTCTCATTATTTTTTTTCTGTCTTCATATTCTAATTTCTCCGGTATATGATGCATATTTAAACAAAAACATTCTAAAAGTTTCTTAGAATTTGAACTCTTTATAACTTCCTCGAAGAAAAATAATAAATATGTGATTTCTATTTAGTTACGTTCTTATTTACCACTAGCCGCCTTTGGCGACTAGCTGGTTCGCCATGAGTAATGAGTTCTAAAATTTTTAATTAAATCACATATTCATTAGCCAAAAATTAAGAAATAGTTAAAGTTAAAAGATTCAGTTATTAATAGTTAAAGAGTCGGTAACTTTATTCGGAAACACTTTTGGAGTTTAATTCTCTAATAATTTATCGATTATGCTTCCAAAATATTAAAAATGTTTTTTTCGATGATATTGCCAAAATGTTAAATATGTTTTTTAAAGAAAGCGAAAAAGCTTCGTATAAGCTTAGAACGAAAGCTTATACGAAGGAAAAGAATATTGAATTAATGATACAGATATTGCAAAAGATTATAGAAATACTCCATTAAGTCGGGATTTCAATGCACATCCTGTCTAAATTCAATCAGGTTTACCGTAAATAAAGAAGATTTATTGAGTTAATGATATAGATATTGCAAGCGATTATAGAAACCTTTGCTTTGCATTTATTTTTTAAAGAAAATATCACATTTATATATTTTTCATTTTATTCAGTCACGTGCTAAAAGTGCATATCTTTTGATTTGATTTACGATGATAGTTTTTTTTAATTTGAACTTCCAGCATTGTATTATTTTATTTTATCCAGTCACGTGCTAAAAGAACATGGTTAAAATATTTCTTTAAAAATTCGTTAAAAATAGAAGCTTGAGTTATGCATTAAAACACTGATGCCATTAGACAGCTTATTTTTTAATCTTAAAATTGATGTGAAAATCATGTTTGTGCGATATTATTTTCGGAAGTTATACCGGAAAAACTTCGAAATTTCGCTTAAATTTTAATTAATTCAAATTCTAATTAAAATTTCGAAAAAATGGCTGCGAGGTGCATGGTAAAATATGACTCACGGAGTAAAGTATGAAGAAATCTAAAACTCATTATTCATCAATGCATTGTTTGACTCAAGCTACATAAAATGTAATTATTTACTTCATTAAGATCAAGTTAATAGTATTAAACAATGTATATGCCTATTAATATTTTACAAATCGGCCATTGGACCGGAATTTGAATGCATATCCTGTGTAAATAAAGATAATTTATTGAATTAATGATTTAAATATTGCAAACGATCATAGAATCCTTTGCTTTGCATTTATTTTTTTAGAAAATATCACATTTTATATTTATTTTATTTTATCCAGTCACGAGCTAAAAATTGCATTTCTTTAGATTTATTTTAATATAATAGTTATTTTAATTTGAACTTCCGTCATTGTTTTATTTTATCCGGTCACGTGCTAAATAAAAACATGGTTAAAATATTTCTATAAAAATTCGTTAAAATAGAGGCTTAAGGTATACATTAAAACACTAATACCATTAGAAAGCTAATTTTTAAATCTTTAAATTGCTGTATAAATCCTGTTTGTGCTATAATATTTTCGGAAGTTATTGCGGAAAAACGTCGAAATTTTGCTTAAATTTTAATTAATTCTAATTCTAATTAAAAATTCGAAAAAATGGCTCCGAGGTGCACATTCCCGACCTCCAAGGTATACATGTACCAAATTTGGTAGCTGTAGATCCAACGGTCTGGCCTGTAGAGCGCCAACACACACACACACATTGAGCTTTATTGTAAGTATAGATAAGAAACATCCAATGAATTTCCTTATATTGAGGTATCCAGCTACATTAAAAACACTGGTTATCGACCACATCGGCGAATTTTTTAAAAATTGTTATTTCTCGTAGTTTATACTTTCCTCTTTCTAAAACAGTTTATCTTTTCTAGGTAAAGAAAGACCTGACTTGTCATCCATGGTCACATATTTTTCAGCTAAATTGTATGAGTAAATTTATTTTTTTCAAAGCTTTAATTTTCATAAAAATTCTCCACTTTAACGCAATATCTCAAAGCTAATATTTGTATAAAAATTTCAGAGTGTGTTTTAAATAATATGGGCAATAAAATGAACCAAAAGTTTTACTATTGATGAAATACTTTTTTCATTTATAGATGTTTAAAAAAACTTAAGTTGTAAATTTTTGAAAAAAAAATGCATATATACGTATATTTTTACCCATAACTTCTTTGCACCTCAAGATTTTTCTTAGATTTTAGTTCATTTCATTCATCATTATATTCCATAACTTGTGTGTAAAAAAAATTAGGACTGTGTAGAGTGTTAACCGTTTTGGTTAAATTTCATAACAATTTATTCCAAATTATCCTTTTTCTCAAAATTTCCAAATAAATGTGTTGTATTTATAGTATTTTATATTATAATTGACAATACTTCTCAACACCATAGTTTTAGTTAGTTTTTTTTAATAATTTTTTAAAATTTTTTTGGAAGTAGTCGGATACCTTAACTTATCGAATCAATCAAACCCTTTTTTCCTTGCATTCTGCGAAAAAAAAAACTATTTCAATTTTATTGGAAATTTTTTAGTCAATTAAAATTATCACCAAAAAATTCAACTCCGAATTTCTAATGAATGACCAGGACTGCAGTGACCTGGATTTTGGGAGAGTGATGTTTCACAGATATCTGTAAGCCTCTTGTCGTATATATGTCAAGCAAGTACCTATAATTATCTATTTTTCTCTATCTATACTTATAAAATACGAATCTGCTTTTTGCAGGTTCCAAACAACTCAGTCTTACTTGGTGCACAGATAGTCGAAATAAGGGCTTATTAGATTTCAAAACATGGATTTTATAAATTAATATATTGCTGTTGTTTCTTATGACACTTGCCAAACAAGCGATTTTTTGCCGAGAGACCATCCCTTGTTTTCCAGTAGCGCCATCTAGGGTAAAGAGTACGTCTTAGCTACTCATGCATCACGACCCTTTTTGCGAGGCGGACTTCACAAAATAATATAAAATGCTTTTATTTAATATTTCGTGTCATTTTAGATCATTTCTAGCAAGTAATTACCTTTAATATTTTTTAATAATTATAGAAAATATATCTATGGCCGGTAAAAGATAGCAAACAATTATTGATCAAAAGAAACATTTTATATTTCTGATTTAAATTATTGATTTTTGAGAAATGTTTGAAAATTAATCCTTTTTCCAAGAAATTTCAAAAATAGAATTCCTACATTCAGCTTTCTAATCATTTCAGCTTTTTAAAAAAATTGAGGTGATTATTGATAATAAGAACAATCAGAAAATACCTTTATTTAATTATTTTAAGTTTAAGAGTTTTTTTAGAAGTACAAAAATCTTCGTCAATCTGTAGATTATCCACTGGAAAAAGTTTTAATTTTCTGAGATTTGGCAAGGAGCCAAGATTTTCTTCTCTTATTTGCGGAAAATTAAGAAGTTTTATTTCTTCATTAATCTCGCAAAGTGCTAAATAAAAATGCAAAGAATCTGGAAAATTATTTTTATGTAATTCGGATCTTAAGAACATCATATGTGAGATAATTTCTAAAATAATTATTTCTATTTTCCTTAGCGAATCTTCATTTTCATTTCCTCTATTAATTCATCAAACGCAAACTTAGAAAAATAAAAGTATCAAATCAATATATATTTTTATTCCTTCATCACAGATTTATATTATGTTATCGTGGTTCTAACTTAGCAAAATTTATCATTTAAAACTTTGGCTGTAAGAAATAAATTATTATTTCATAGTTTTTAAAGAAAAAGACTAGTCAGATATCTGACTTAAGAAGTTTTTGTTAGAAAATGGAAATACATTACTTACACAATAAACCTAAAATTTATAAAACAATTTCTTGAATAATTATTCTATCTTATCTAAAAATAAGAAAATGTCATTACTTGGTATGATAAAGCTTTAGATTTTCCTTTATCCACTAGTAAATTTATAGCTGTCAAACGATTTTTAAAATTATTATAAAAGCAAAGACAGACTTTTTCGCCTCAAAAATTTTGCGATCCATATTTTTGAAAAAATTATATTTGGAAGCTAAAAATAGAGCACTTTGACCTAGAATTTCGCATTTCCTCCATAAAGATTCAGTAAAAACTTCGTGCCATCAAAAGTTCCTATCGGAAGATGCTTGACAGCACCAGACAAATAAGATGACAGGTTATCGGAAACATTTATCAGTTGGGTGATTTATTTATTTTCTTGAGGCATTTCACGACGGGAATGTTTTCCGATTACTGACAAAAGAACCATTACCATGTTGTCTCGTCAAAAAGAGAAAAGCAAAATATCATTTGGTTGAGATGCATAAAGAAATTGTTTAAAAGAAATTTTAATGTATAGTATAAAAGTTATTTAATATGTCATATGAAAATAAGACTGCATTGATAATAGAAAACTTCGAAATAATAACAGAGTATTGCATTTACAAGTCATAAGGGAATTACAGAGTTATCCAATAATAATAATAATAATGACACCAATAAGCTTATCTTAGAAATTCTCTATCCATATTTAGGTTGGTTGATTTTGTACTGTTTATAGGCACAAAAGCTATATATGGACTTACTGCGCCATAAATACGTTTAAAATAGAAAAAAATGGATAGAAAGAGTATGGACAATTTTATAAATTCTGTTATTTCTTATGCCGCCATTGGACAAGCCCGCTGTTTCAAAGACAGTCGATTTAAGCCTATAGAGTATGTCTCTTGTTTTAGTAGTGCCAACTAGGGTCTAGAGGCACTAGACAAGACAACAAGAGACTTTGCCACTCACTCTTCACTCATTCGCTTGCACAACCCTTTTTTGCAGGGGGGCACAATCACACATCTGCCAAATAGAATAGTGGAAGAACAACCATGTTCGATCCGAATTCGAACTCAGGACTCCCAATGCATGGGGAAAAGACGCGTCAACCTTATGCCAGGATTACAAATTCTAGATTATTGAGGTATTTTTTTTAATGATGCATGTCACTTCTTTGTCACAGATGATCCCTTCATATTTCAATGTGAACAATGCAATTTGGGAAGATATGATGAAGATTCCAATGAAGGAATTTTTCGATTACTCAATGAAATATTTTTAGTAGGTTAATGTTAATTTTAGCCACTTGTAGATTAAGGTTACACTTGCTTTTGCAGACGTGTTTTGGCCTCAAGAAGTATTGCAGCAGTAATTATAATTAAATGTTCAAAAATTTGATGTTCGATAGTTTCTAGCCATCCAACTTTTATGGTAAAATGATCGTTTCTGGAGACATTGCCACTCCATGTACTTCTCTTTATTTTGCACAACTAATCACCTTGTCATCACAGAACGATTTAATATCGGCAACTTTTCAATCAATGCACGTCTTCTTCTTATGTACAGCCGACTATACCGCCACCACTGAACGAAGCTGTATTGAGAAGATTTGTTGTGGTCGTCTGCTGTTTATTTCATAATAAGCCCACGCATCGAGCGGATATTCTCTTCTAAATGGTTGGCCCCAGCCACTAAGTGATCATTCTCTGATTTTCCATCTTCCCTTCCTCCTATCATCCTTTTGAGCAAGGAACATGCTACCACTTCAAGAAATTCTCATCAAAATTCGTATTTCTCTAATCCACTCCATGTACTATGAGCAAATGCATTAAACTTCTCATTTTAATTGAGGATCCTCAGAATACTAGATCGTCTGAATTGCTTTTTCAAATACAATAAAAAATTCCCCTTCCGTCTTAAAAACGGCAATCACAGTCTATGCTTTTAAGGAATTATTACGTAGAAGAGATAACTTAGTTGATAGCTGTTAGATAAATGTATGCTCAGATATCCCTCGAATGTCCTAAGAATGTCTCCCTGTCCACCAGATCCATCTAGACCAGTGTATCTAACGAACATAGTTCGATCCACGGATAACAACCAATTACACTGAACGAAAGGGAAGGTAGATTTCGCAGTGATATTCAGACAACTAGGGCGGAATTCTTAGCTTCTTTGACTGCGCGTTTGGGGTGTTAATCCATTGTGAATTCACATTTTCCGTAAAACTTTCTCTTTCATTGGACTTGCGTTTTATTTCTTAATTGGAGAAAAGATTCTTAAATGAAGATATTTTTTTCATTTATTAAACTCACAAAAAGTGAAGGAGATATCTGTTATCTGTTTCGGAGCTATAAATCATAAAATATACACTGTTGGAAAAAAATCCCAACACCAAGAAAAAATTATTGTACAGTAATGAAATTTTCGGAATACATTTGTCTAGGTAACATATTTAATTGATTAAAGTTTCAAGATCACAGGTAGAGCCATTGGCGAGAAGAGCCATTTCAAATGTGAAATACTGGTACATTAGTAACCGGTGTAACCGCCAGAATTTTGAATGCAAGCACGCAAACGTGCATGCATTGTGTCGTACAGGTGTCGGATATCAGTTTGTGGGATGGAGTTCCATGGCTGTTGCACTTGGGCGGTCAATGAAGGGACGGTTAATGCTGGTTGTGGATGATGCTGGAGTTGTCGTCCAATGATGTCCCATACGTGCTCGATTGGAGAAAGATCTGGTGATCTAGCAGGCCAAGGCAGCATGTCGACACTCTGTAGAGCATGTTGGGTATGAGGGCGAGCATTATCCTGTTGGAAAACACCCCCTTGAATGCTGTTCATGAATGGCAGCGCAACAGGTTGTATCACTAGACTGACGTACAAATTTGCAGTCAGGGTGCTTGGGATAACCACGAGAGTGCTCCTGCTGTCCTAGGAAATTGCTCCCCAAACCATAACTCTAGTAGTAGGCCCCGTGTGTCTAGGCCGCAGACAGGTCACTAGCAGGCGTTCGCCTGGTCTCCTTCTAACCAACAAACGGCTATCACTGCGACCAAGGCAGAACCGGCTTTCATCAGAAAACACAACAGATCTCCACTCCGTCCTCCAATGAGCTCTAGTTTGACACCACTCACGTCGCAAACGATAGTCGTTTGGAGTCAGTGGAAGGCACTGTACAGAGCGTCTGGCTCGGAGCTGTCCTTGAAGTAACCGATTTGTAACCGTTCGTTGCGTCACTGTGGTGCCAACTGCAGCTCGAATTTCAACTGCAGACACAGTACGATTAGTCACAGCCATACGCCAAATACGACGATCTTCCCTCTCAGTAGTACCATGTGGCCGCCCGGAACCTGGTCTTCTTGAGGCAGTACCTTCCCTTGACCACTGCCGCCAATACTCATGCACAGTGGATACATTCCTGCCAAATCTTTCAGCAATATCGCCGAAAGAAAACCCACCTTCTCGTAGCCCTACAACACGACCTCGTTCAAACTCAGTGAACTGTTGATAATGGCTTCTTCGTCTTCTCAGAGGCATCCTTGACTAACATTAACCCACTACGTCAAATCTCAACTGCAAATAACGATCACTAACCTTACAGCGCTTATTTAAAGCAAACCTCATTTGTATGTTCATAGTGTCGCTACTAGCGCCACACTTACGCGCGTAGCTCCAAATTTGAATCGACATCATCTTTCAGATGTATAAACACGCCTACCAAATTTCGTTTATCTAGCACTGCTCCTTCCTAGTGTTGGGATTTTTTTTCCATCAGTGTAGTACAGTTGAATTGTCCCGAAAGGTATCAAAATGTAAAGGAAAAAATGTTTAACAACAATTTTATTGGTTAAAATTATTTCGTTAACCATACAGCGTTAACCCATGAGAGAAGAGGAGATGAAAAGGGGATAAAATCGGTTTTAAGTCCTGAAATAAGTCATTAATCTCCAAGAAAAAATTTATATATTATAGTATAGGTATGACACAAAAAATTGTAAAACGTTAAGATGAACGAAAGGAAAACAGTTACGGTTACAGCATTTTATTTAGTAGAGAGGGGGGAAAAAAGATGTTACAGCGTTTCCATCTCTTCCACTTTATCCGAACTAATATCCTTAAGCAAATATAATGGTTGGCTTTGAATGGCTAAACTAATAACTCATTTTTTTAAAAAAGTGTATTTGTCTTTTTAAATATCTAAGTACAATTTGTCTGAACTAATAAATACTACAGAAGGAAGATACAAATTCATATGGAAAAAATATGTATCTGTATTATATAAGCACATATAATTTGCGGGGTTTATGCTTGAAAAGATAATAACGAGCAAATTCCATAAATCTTTTTTTTTTCAAAATGACATCACTTTGTAAACGTCAGAAATTGTTAGATGTGCTTTTTCTTTCTCTTGTAGCAGATAAACAAAGAAAAAGTATTTTAAGAATTTTTTTTCAAAAAACACCTCGAGATATGGTTGACTGCCGACACTTATTAGATATTCTGGAATTCGAAAAAAAAAACTTATTATATCTGTCTGTTGAGCTGTAAACACGATATTTCCAAAAGGGGACTAATTAAACTGATGAAATTTGGATTCATTTTCACCACAAATTTGTAGATTTATATCGTATCCAAAAACCTCTTCCTCCAAGTGGTCTGCCTATTAATTGCTCTATTTGTATTTGAAAATTATAACTCCAAAATAAATTCGATAATTGACAAACTTTAGATAAGCTTTAAAATTTGGAGCAAATCCGCTATTAATTAACTATATGACAATCTGCCCTTCTACATATTTGCTAAAGCGATAATTTAAACATAATGAATTAGATAAATTTTATTTGGATTTTAGGCTTTGCCATACAGCTGTTAAGCTCTAGAAACAATTACTCATCCATTATTTGAAAAGAAAGCATCGAAATTGAATATGCATCTCTTATCAATATACTACGAAGCAAAAAAAGCCCTTTTATGTTCAACTCTTGAATTACGAATTTATTTAACTTCCTAATTAGATAATATATCTTAATTGGAATATTTATTATTGTTAATTTTTGTAATAATATAAGATTTGAGGTACTGAAATGTTTATAAATTATTTTTGCTTTTTTAATTATTTAATATATTTGTCTTATTGAAGATTTAAAATTAAAACTCCAATAATATCTTTCTTGAGTCAAACTCGTCATTATATGCGAAGAGGTTAATACGCAGAGAAGTAGAGGAAAAAAAGTTCCCACTGATTTATAACATGAGTTGAATTGTCTGCAATAACGGATATCAAGTTCTCTCATTGTTGAGAGGTTAATGGATTGCATATGATAATGGCTTCAGGAAAGGGCCATTATAAGGCCGCATTGTAAAAGGCTTTATCAAAATTGTAGATCACAGTCTCTGAAACAAGTGTTTTATGTTGCAATTTGAAAGTACTGTACAAATAAATGTACACAGATTTTTTTCAGTTATATTCATTCAAATCACAATACAAAAACAATAGAAATAAATCCAATTTACTAAATATGGATAAAAATATAAATATATCATTTTGATCTTTGTTTTTTACAAAATTTTGACAATTTAATTTAGAAGCATAATGTTATTTGACTTCATAAAGAAACAGATATTTGTTTTACACGGAATAAACTTTGTCCGCAAAAATCGTTTATATTCTTCGATGATTAATGAAAGACTAATTCTTACATCATAGCAAGGGCAACGAACATCAAGATTAATATATTAGGTACTTCCAAATAAAATGATTTATTTCAAGTAAAATTAGAATTATGGTTCGAACTGTATCATCATTAAAAGAGTTTCGTTTACTCAGACAAATTTGGGTACAATTATTAGTCACAAGATGTCTTGAGGTGGTAGTTAATGGTTAATACAAACCCAGATGTAAAAAAAAATTACCAAGTGAACAAAACTTGAACAAGTATTAAGAAAAATGTTCGCCAACAACTGGCATTTGTAATCAATAAGTATTGATGAATCATCGTGGAATTTTCCGTAAGCTTATAATGTCATCACTGTTTAATAATGCAGTTGTTTTGTTGGTAGGATGTCAATACAGCCAACGCTTACAATGAAATTCACAGTACAGTAATCTCTCGAGTCCATGATCCCGTACTATCTGGGCTAATGTTCTTTTGTCTTAATTAAATGAGGACGCAAGGTATTGCATTGACAACATAGTCAAGCCATTGGAAGCGGGAGTTTGCTGTGACACTACTTCTACGTGTCGTATACAAGATATAAGTTGCGACAGGAAAAGAGCAGTTTGCTTTTTATTGTTTCGTTAGTCTGTAACGGATCTCAGTTGTTACCTTTGTATCTGAAAGAAAAATTACCTCTTCGAAGACAGCTAAAATGCAGAAGACTTAATCTATTTCCTACGTTTGTTTATCTACATTAAGGTTTTGTTTGTTTCCTGCATTAACAGAACAAAATTTATATTAAAATGTGAACAATTTATATTCTTTAACATGCTTTTTAAAAAATAAATTCTTGAAATGTATGCAGTATAGTATATAAACATATTAAGCAGGATCTTTATTTAATTTCTTATAATAGAAGACTATCAAACTTGATGGAAAAAAATGAAAAAGATTCCGGTTTCATTCACAACAATATATTTGCATTACAGTTTGACAATATACAATTTGAAATATATACTTAAAATATCTTTAAAGGTTAGTCAAATCTAGACTAATAAATTTTAAGAACTAAATTATCATTTTTGAAAAAGTATTTTTTTTTACCTTTCAAAATATTGTAAAAACAGTTTTTCTGCATTTATATTTTTGTAAATTATGATAGAAAAACATAAAAATTTCATTTCATTTTTAATTAATTAAAGTTTTAAAAAGATCACTCCAAGATGCTCATTCACTTTCTTCTAGGTATATATGTATTAAATTTGGTAGTTGTAGGTCAAATATTCTGGCTTGTTGCGCTCTAATACATACATACATATATACACACATTCCGCTTTATTATCAGAATAAATAAAATAAAACATTCAATCCCTGATTCATCTTCAAAAGTGTCCTAACACTATTCTTCTATGTTTTTTATGGTCTAGATTCATTATTTAAAATTCGCATTTTCCGTCTCGTTCAAGTGTATAATCAATCAATCAAAGCAGAATAAGAATCAATAACAAAATTTAAAAAATTCAAAAGCTGAATAGAAAGTTATTACATAGAAGTTATTTTCTGCTCTTTTCTATGATGTTGACTTTCTCAATATCGATTTGGGTCTGTAAAGAATAGACTTTTATGATTCACTTTGGAACTTCAATTCAGTAACTGCATCGGCCCGATCAGAATGGAAATGAGACGCTTTGAGCGACTGGACGGAAAATAGAGAAAAAAAATCACGACCATGTTGGCGAGAGATCAATTTTCCTCTATTTTCTTCCATTTTGTGGATTTACTCAAGAGGATATCTCAAAAAATCTATTCCAATCGAGTCGCCATCTCTGAAATAATGTGATCACGTACTTTAGCTTCTTGCTCTCTTCTTAAATCTACGAGAAAACTCAAATGGTGGGTCGAATTTATTTGCACCAATTTCGTTATTTCCAGCCATACAATGTCATCATGTTCTTTAAGACTTCCTCCATTTCTACGCATTTGTATGATGATGTAAAAGATCTGTATAAAAGTGATTGAAAAGTCTGTATAAAAGTGATCATCATTATATTCATCAACATGGCGAAATCATGCTTTTCAGCTTCTCTGATCTCCAAATTTATTCTGCAAAATTTAACCCCTTCCACTCAGATGGTGCCTCTCACTCATCATTCAAAACAATGCATCATTTTGATATTTTACTCCTTTATTTTCAATATAGAGTGTTAAAAACGCCAATAGATTGATAAAAAGTTGCAGATCAATTTTTCAGGGAAATTCAACTTTAAAGAATAATATATTTATTTTTCGGGTAATACATAAGCCCTTGTAATAGGTGAATAATTATGTGACGAATTACTTTTCCGTGGGTAAAGGGTTAGACATTTTTTTTCTACTCTGTTTTTAAATAGAATCAATCAAGATTCGCAATATGCAAGAAATTTAAATATAAAAAACTAATTATTTTGGTATTTTTTCCTTACGATTTATCCTCATATGTGCCTTGTTTTTACCCATCAGCAAGATATTGAAAGTTTAAAAAATCAAGAAATTAAAAAAAAGTAAAACTAAATTAAAACGGTATAAAAATTACTTTCCACTTCACAAATAATTTAAAAAATAGATTCTTATTAAATAAAAACGAAATATACGGGAAAAGAAGCAGGAAAAAATCATCATTCCATATGATTGGATTTTATGATAAGATTTATTTTCATGAGCTTCATTCATAATTCTGCTTCTTGTAAGTCTTGTTGACTTTGGTAATAAGATTGATATTTTTTCTACTGGCAGTCATGCTTTTCGCTCCTTTCGGAATTTTTGTGCAAGTTCTTCCATCTTCTCTACTGAATCCTTATTTGTATCAAGTATTAAATAATTTGAGGCTGTCTAATAATTTTTCTATTCGGCAGCTTGTTAGATGCTTTTTTTTATTTCTTCTGCCTCACGCAATCTTTTGTGCACCAATAGAAAAGTTCGAGTGTAAAGTAAATGAGGTGTTTCAATATTTTTCCCATCACCAATCTTTTGTTAACGTTTCTTCCTTTAAAGGAACAATTTACTTAAACATTTCTTCTGAAAGATAAAACAAATTCCTTCCCTTTTCTGTTAATTCAGATAGTACAAACAAAATAATAAAGAATTAATAAGAAATCATATAACAATCTGTAATTTAATATTCAACACCATCTATAACACTGGGTAAAGTTAAAAAAATATCACCGCTTTGTTTATCTATATCATTATTGGATGTGAAATCCAAACTTTTGTTTTACATCTAACATCTGTGACCACAAATATTCAAAATTTAAAATGATTGATTTAACGGTGGGCAAATATAAACAAGAATAAAAATTAGTAAAGAGTTTGTACACTTTATCTTCTATGGTATTTTCATTCGAGATTGTAGCAGATACTAATGATCTGATACCTGTAATTCTTCTTATTACATTTATCTGTGCTGACTTATATCTGTTAGCCGATCACTAATTCTTGAAACTGATTTTAGAGATTAGAACTGAATGAAGTAATCGTAGATTGGGAATTTTCCATTACCAGCAGACAAAACATTTTTAATATTACTGTGTATTTACATTGAAAGTGTGCAACAAATTATATATATTTTTATTTTTTAAACATTCAGCCAAACTGTTGGTATCCAAAGAGAGTACTTTGCACAATGGATTCGCAAATTTATCAGCTATCATATCTATCAATATCTTCAGCTGAAAAAAACTATTGTATTGATTTTCTCCATGAGAAACTTTTAAAGTTCAGAATCCGTTCGAGAGTTTTTGAAACATCCAAATATTTTTCTTCATTAAAACTGAACCAAAATAATCTCCAGTGCCTATTATGCTCTATTTCTGCAATGATTTAGATTTGTCTATTTTTTCTTGACTTTTTTAAATCCCAAATAGTATCCTTTTCTACAGATACACGAAGATCTGATGTTTCCGAAACTGAAACTTCGCTTTGAAATACAGTTAGAATACGAAAAGAATATCTAAACATAAATAGACCTCTAAAAGTTTCCTTATAACACCAAAGAAGAACGTTTGGATGTTTTGTGGATATAATGCACAAAGAGAATTTTTTATAGCTATGATTTTTCTAATCAGAAAACAAAAAAAAGCATAGTCTTGAACATTTAAAAAATTAAATTTGATTTGTAAACATTGCGGGATTTATGAAAGATAAGTTAATGTGTTATTGAGACACCTTATGGTAAGTTAATTTTAAAAAATATTGGAGCAAAACTGTAAAATAACTAATGTATAGCCTCATATTGCCATGTGGGACTGGCAGATAAAACTTTCACTTAAATGTCTAGATTGAGTTTGACATCATAGATTCTAGTGTGATAGAAAATTGTCCCATGTTCTTTCAATGTGACTTTTTATAAAAAATTTTATATAACAGCAGTGATACATGGCGAAGTTAAAACGTGTCATATCTGAAACTACCTCCTAAGCTTACTGTGCCGTCTCTCAGATACGCTAGAAATTCAATAAAATTGTGGATTTATTTCTTTTACATAATAAAAGCATGTCGGATGGGGGGCGGGGGTATTTCCTAAATGAGTATGGGAAGCTTAAAGAATGATGGTTGGCTCTCGTCAAGAAAAGGTGGTGGTTTGACTCCTCCCATTGATAAGTGGACGTACGTCCAAGATTTTTAAAAACAATGTTATGTTGTATGATGCCCATAATCTCCAATTCTGTGTGTTGATGTATCTTGATAAAATGAAATACACTTCATAAGTCCACGAAACCTTTCGAATTCATGATTTGCTACTAACGATTTTAAAAAGAATGAAATATACAAAAACAGTTCTTTGTTTTGTAACTCTGATTGTGAAATTCCATCTTTATATAGTTAACATAAAATGTGGAGTAAGATTTTGAACATAATACTTCATGGACAACTTATAAGATCCTTGCTGAAATTCTAGCACTCACATGTCGTTGATCCACTGACTTGGAATCAATTGCCTCTTTAATTTCTTGCATTATTTCCAGATTCATAGCACATAGTTCTTTAATTACACAAAAGTCTTGGAAGTCACGTATTGCTTTAAGTTTACTAAACTTTTTCTTCAAGTCACTCATAGTCATCGGTTCTTTTTTTCAAATCTTTCACAATTAGAGGATGACATTCTTTCAAACTATACACATTTCGTTTGATAAAAACTATTCAATAAGAGCAAGATATTTCCTCAACAAATTCATTGCTATATTTTTTTAATGCATATTATAATGTTGAAAAACAATCTGATATAATTAATAAAGAAATGCAGGTATAGTCTCTGAAAAACTTTCACTCGATAAATGTGATTTGGTATTTTAATCCTATTTTTCTTGAGCTGATTAAAACAAAAATGGGACAAACTACAATTACAGTCACAGAGTAACATAACAAATTAGATACATTTAAGTCACTGCAATTTGGAATTGTCATATTTACATACTTTTGAAAATACCAACTGACATACGTTTAATCTTTGTTATATTTGGTTAAAAATTCAAAAGTTTTCTGCAGTATAGATGTTAAATATGTGTTCTGAATTTTATCCATCTAGCTGTCTTTGTTATTTTGCTATCCTGTTAAATTTATATTCAAATATTTAGACAGACAAACTCCCTTTGAATAGATTTTACTCAAATTTTGATTGAAATCTACAAGTTTGATGTAAAGATCATATAGAAATTTCATCGATTTAGCTTAATGCGTTTTTGAGTCTTTTGTCACAAAGACATTTCTCAAACAAATTTCTTAATAAGAGAGAGCTGAATAATGGTGATAGTTTAGAATTTCGAGTTTGACAGTTATAATACTTACTTACGAATGTTTTGACAGTTATAATACTTATTTTGTACTTCTTATGCAAGAAAAAAGGTTTTAATAAGCTACGACGTCACTTATCGCAGAAAAAATTAAAGCGCATTTTTCCCTAAGTCTTAAATATTACAAATACCGTTTCGCTTAACTTAGTCAAAACATGTTTTTTTTTATTTTAAGTTCTCTAAAGGATTTGTTCGCCATCTCTTGAGGCCATGGACTTATCTTGTAAGGTCTCGGCTTTGGAACCGGAGGGTTGCCGGTTCGAGGCTCGATTCCACCGAAGAACCACTGTGCAAGTAGGTATGATGCAAGTTAAATCCGTCGAGCGGCAAACGTCCTCCCACTGGTGTGGTGTGGAAGTTTGGAGAGGGGAGTGCCAGCTCAGATGTCGTCCTCGCCATCTGACCGCGGTTCAGAAGTACGAGGTTCGTCATAAAATAGCCCTAGTGTTACTTTAAAACGGGTTGTTAATATAACTAAAACTAAGCTTCGCCATGTCTTGGTCATTAATAGCATAAGCGAGACCGCACAGAAATAGATCAAGTCCTATGCGGTCACGATTCAATGTTCTTCCAAATTTGTTTTTAAACCCAATTTATGAAGGAATTTGTATTTCATTCTTATGTTCTAAATATATAGGATTCTTTATCTTATTTTTGATCATATCATATAAGGAACTCGTAGCTTAAAAGTAAGTCTTTTGTGACAAAGAATGCCAAACTTCAGAGATGAACAACCGCATAAGCATCATTTAAACGTACATTAAATACATTGAGTTCAAACATGTTGCCAATGTGATTATGGAGGATTACAAGGAAGTGCTAATTCATGCATAGTCCTCTTCATCTGATCAAGTATCAAAATTATGATATATGCCCCAATATATTTCTGAGATTGTTTCAAAATGGGACATAGATGTAACTAAACTAAACTAAAAGTTTTATTCATAACCAGAATTTTCACAAGAAAGAAAATGCAGAAAAGTTTCGACCTTCAAATTTTTATTTTTTCACATTCATTTTTATCTATGACTATAAAGTCTTTACTCATTTGTAAAACAGAGATATGGCAAAAAAATATTGGCTTTCAATAAGTAAGTATTTTGAAATCACCTTTTCTCAAAACTGACTGCATAGGGAACTCTAATAAATTAATAAATTGCACCTTATTGGCTGAACATACGAATAATTAAGAGATTAATTTCATATTGTACATATTTTTTTTTCTAATTTTCAATGCCACACTTTTTGTCCAATTATTTCTATAAATTTTCTCTAAATAAATTACATTTCTATAAATTTTCTCTAAATAAATTGCATTTCTATAAATTTTGTCCAATTATTTCTATAATTTTTATGGTTTGCAGAAGTTAGAAAACTTGAAATTGTTACCGTTGTTAGTCTTCGCAATGAACGTGCTTGAATTAGTGCATCGAAATGTAATCAATTCTAAAACTAGTTACAAACATTTCCAACTGTGTGAGTGCGAGGGATGTGTTCGGGTTCTGTTTGCTTCCACCCTATATGCGGGTGGCATCGACTACGAAGGACAATAGTAACACTTGATTCGGTCAATCTCGATTTCGCTTTGTTGACACTCCCATTAGCAACGCTCTACTGTAAAACCATTTGGGATATCAAAGCACATATCGATTAATCCTTCCGTTCATTGGCAATGTGAAACAAAAGCGATTTTCCCCAGCTGACATTTAAAACTTGAGACAACACTCTCGATTGGTCCGCACAGATGTCGCTGGCATCGCTGCGATGGGCGATTCACTTCGTTCGAAAGGGGGACACCTATCCAACCCAAGACTTCGACCAAACGATCTCTGCTGCGAAACGCTCCTTTCAGGTGAGGCTTCTACCCCAACGAATGGGAAAATATTCGCCTCTTCTGACTAACTTCTAGATCTGGCAGTAACAGTCTGCCAAACGATAACTTCGCTTGGTGAGTAAATTTTTGAACTCTTTTAATTTTTTTTTTTCTGACAGAGATTTGGGACTGAATGATGAGTTAAAAAGTGATTTGTTGGAGGAGTACTTTTGCAATTTCGCGCCGGTCGGTTCTAGTGTTTCATTTCTTAAAGAAAATCAATAAATTTTCGCCGCTACTGGGGGACTGAAGAAGTATGAATGGGATGAACAAAGTTAGTGGTGTGTGTATGAAAAGGACTGCATGTGCAACTTTGACTGTAGTAGTCTAAAATTCATTTGCAAGCGATAAAACGTTTACTCAATCATTGTCTGTGTGAAATCTGTCACTCATATTATTTATTGAGGTTCTTATCGAAAAATAATTTTTACTTTAATTATTATGCATTATTGGTCTTTACTTAAAGCAATTTTTTATGTAGACAAAATAGAGAAATATTACTATTAGAATCATATAATGTCATTGCATAATTCCTTTGTTTTTTACCACTTTCATATTTGAATCGGAAATTTTAAAACTTTTTAATATCTTAAAATAAAAAAAACTAGCTTAACTAGATCTGAATTTAATCGTTGACAGTCTTTCAAAAATTATGAGTGGAAATCTATGGCAAAAAGCTGACTTTCAGTTCATAAACTTGGCTGTTTGTCAAAAAATTTCGGATGGAATCAATCTTAATAAAATTTTTAGAAAAAAAAATCCTTTAAAATATATAGCTTAAGTGAATTCATTGTTTCTTATATAAAATAGAAGTAATTCTTAACAGTAGTTTTCTTCATAAGTTAAAAGAATTTTTTTCCCCATTTTTATTGACAAGCGAGTTTGCTGTTGATCGATTCTGTCAATTGCAGGAAGGCATCAATCATCCTTTATAATCATTAATAAGGTTTCTTTTCCCAATGATTAATTGTAAATACATATAATGTATTAATATATGAATACATATACGTATTATTCGCATTTAATTAACCACATTTTGTTGAATTTTGAATTCTTTGTTCATAAAACAGGATTAAATGCATCAATAATTTTTTCCTAAGTTTATTTAAACGTGTGTAGTCAATTTATAAACTTTTAATTTAAGTTAAGAAAGGAAATTGGAAAAAGCTGACTTGACATAAATTTTTAAATCTTTAAAATAATGCATTTAAAAATGTTAGAATTTAATAAATGCCTTTAATACATTTATTTTTTAAATATATTCAATTTCAGTTTGATGCATATAAATTCAAACATGTAATAGAAATTTTAAAAAAATCTTAAGAATGAGATAGTCGCATTGTTTAGTACAAAATTAAAACTTTCTTTTGATGCGTAAAGAAAGATCTCTATAAAACTTTTTGGCTCTTTAGCTGGCTGTAAAGATAATGAATTCCCTTTTCTAATTTTTCTATTGATAAATCTTTTCTATTAAATTTTATGTATAAATGTTTAATTTTTATAAACTGAACAGTGTATAAATGTCTGAGTATTTTGAATAGTAAAAATAATTAAGTTACATTCTAATAAAGTTCTAAATTTTATATAAATCTTAGTTTACTCTAAATAAGTTTCTGTAATTAGCTGAAAGCAAATAAATTATTTATAAAATAATAAAAAAACGAATTCACCTCTTTAACACAGATAATCAATTAATTGATAGTAAGACAATGAGGAAATAAGTTATCTTTTATAGTTTTATATTCATTATTTTACTAAGTGGCCGTCTTTTTTTTAAAAAGGGGGTATTTATATTACTTGAATCCTCATCCAAAAACAATATCTAAAAAAACTTATCTATTCATTGAAATATTTTATTCTTTTTCTTGACGTTAGGATTATTTTTACAACTAAAATTGAGAATATGACATCGAAATATGTGAATGATTTAAGTATTGTTAAGAACTGTTATTTGTTAATAAGAAAAAAAGCAAAGTTGAATTATAATTTTCCTGAATGAACAAGTAAAATTACTGAAAGATTCTTCAAAGATAATGTAACACCAATGATATAAATGATCTCCCCCTCAAGAAATTAACACCCAGATATATTACTTATCCTTTAAATAAAATTAGATTCGAACGAATGACATTATACATTAGTCAAAATTTTACTTTAGTATTTTATTGTACTGTAATTTATTTCCATAAATTATATTATATAATATTCAAGTACGAAATATTCAAAAACGATAAAAAAAAAATTAACATTCTAAAAAATGTTTTAAAAAATCTTTATTTTTGTAGAATAAAAAGAGCGACTGTCATTTAGAATAGCTTAACATCAGCTTCAGCATAAGGATTTATATATATATAATTCAACTGAACCTTTAAATGCTATAAATAGAATCTAATGTTGAAAAAAAAAAACCAGGTTTGTTCTACAGTTTCTAGTTTTTGAACTTTTTTAGAGCACATATTTTATTTTGCACAAATTTAGAGCATTTTATGTGAAGTTTGGTCGTATTTGTTTATGAAATTTTGAGTTAGCATTCTGAACATAGTCTTTTTAAGCATAGTCTCTTCGTGTTGATTTATTTGTCACAAAACTAAAATTTTAATCCAATTTTTTTAATAATAAATTTCATTTGTTTGGCTCATTTAATGCATGAGCAATTATGTTTGAAACACAAAACCACCATGCAATCAATACTCAGCAGATTATTTCCAAAAGAAGATGCATTGGTATGCATCTTCTTTTTTTGCATTTTAATGCATTTTGATGAAATATATCTTTTTCTGGGAGTTCGAAAGTTTAGATGCATGCATTTTTGATTCATCAAATCGTAATAAGCACAGACGAACAGATATAAATTTAAAAATAATTTTCGACCCAAAATACAAATGTTTACAGAAATCCGGAGGATGATTTTTTTTTCATTATTTTAAACAATATTTGAAGAATAAATAATTAGACTCCGAAGATATATAAATTTGCACTTGCAAATTCTGAAGAATAAATAAATTCTGAATTTATAAATTAGGTTATAAAAAACTTAAAAAAACACAGAAATTAAATTAATTATTTTTTGGAGTGACTTGTCATCACTTGTCATGGAAGATTAAATCTTTTATCATACTTAAATCACATTTTTATATTTAATTCAGCAAGTGGTTTGGCAAGTGGTTATATTTAATTCAGCAACTAAATGGTTTGACTGATAATAAATTTAGACAAAAGTAGCTAAAACTAAAATCTAGTCAATTTTATTTCTAACCTTAATTTTAATTCAGCTCTTATGAAGATTCAAAGTTCAATGTTACTTACAAAAATTCAGTAACAAAAAATTATACAAATATAAAAGTAAACCATGAGCAGTTGTTGTAAATTTAGTTTATTCTGAAATATTAACTTAATTAGTTTAAATTTAGTTTCATTCTATACTTAAGTTTAGAATTTTTTTTCTAAATTTATCACTTTTTGTTATATAATATAGTTTAAAAGCCTTATACCTGAAGGTACATTTTGTACTGCTACTGATTTTTCTTTGGCATTGTTATACATTTCAAAAACTTTGAATTGTTTCGACTAGCGTGTTTGCTGTTGCTAACGTCATTTGATTATCACCTATTATCTAATTCGCACTTATCTAATAAGATTATCCCTTCTCTACTGTAGTTGCGAGAGAGAACTGAGAAGGAATAAGAAAGAAATCTAATTAGCTAGAAATACCGAATCACGAGAGGCAGTCATGGGAGCGAAAGTATTTTCCAGATTAAAAAAAAAATAGTGAAGAAAATTCCTTCTTCCAAGTGAAAGAATTGTACAATTATTTTATTTACTACTTATTTTGACATTTCACAAATAAAAAAAATAAGTTGTAAAAATGAAATATAAGATATTTGTGGTACTAAAATACTGAACAACTTTCTACTTTTGGAAATACAAATTAATTTTTTAGAAGTTTTCTTACCTGGTTGAAAATATTGAAGATTAAAAAACAATTGTCAGTTTGGAATCCATCTAATTTATTTTAAAGTAACAAGTACTTAAAAGATAATCGAACAATTTGAAAATTCATGTTCTATTTTCCTTAATAAGTTTTGTAGTATTATTTAATATTGTGTATAATTTTAAAATATTCTCAAAGTATGAGCATATGTTTGTTAATGTTTCAATGTTTCTTTTTAAATTTCTTTCTTATTATTCCCTTTTAAACGAAGTTAGAGAAAGTATTGTTATATTCACAGTCAGGGGAAAAATTTCATACTCGGGATTTCTAACGAATCTCCGCTTTAGAGCTCCCTAAGTTGGAAAAATGCTATTTCGGTATTATGTATGTCTCTGTTGCACTAATATATCTTAAAAACGCCTTGACTTAGACGTATGAAATTTGGTATTTGCACCAAATTTGGTGATTCCTATTAAGTTTCTCCCAAAATTCATTAAAAAAAGTTTGTTTTCCAGGCAGTTCCAGTTTAAATTGACATTGTGATTACAAAACTAGAATGCGATAATTATGAAATTGGATAGATAGATTTATCATCTGTATTGTAAAACCGAACAATTTTCTGATGTAGAAATTTTTGTGACAAATCGAACCAAACACTGGCTACTAATTGGTCTGTATTATCAAAAACATGTTAATGTAATAATTCAAAGATGCCATTTAAATAAATCAATTTTGCTTTTTGATTTTTAGATTACTAGTCTAGTTCTGAGCTAGTAGATCGGAGAAAAAAAACATAAGTTTAAATTTTGTGATACTGTTATACTGTTGGCGATACCAAAAATTTATCTTCAAAGCGTGCACCAAAGTTCACATGATAGTTGAAAAAAATAATAAATTCTTTAATAATTCATAATCATTGTATATTAGTGCCATTTAAGACGTTTTCGGTGTTAAACCCTTAATTATGGCTCTTTAGTCAGCGGGTTTGTGAATGACAAATGCCATTATAAACACCTTATTTAGAAAGTAGGTGATAAAGTTTTATATAGACTATTCCCGCAGATTCGCTATCCTGACAAATTCTGCCATTTTTAATTCACTTTTATTTAATTCATAATACTCAGATACTGCGTGATAAACATCTATGAAAGTATTATTTTAAAGAATGAAAATATTTCGATTCACAAGCAATCCACTATAAACTCTCTTTAATCAACTCGTGATTATTTAAAAATATTCTCATTGTTAAATAACATCTGATTAGATGGAGTAGAGTTTTTCATTTAATGTGAATCCAAAATAGATTAAAACAAACAATTCTTATCATGATTTAGATTATTTAAAGCTAAAAAATTTTTTTCGTATCATCAAATCTTTTTTTTTTTCGCTCATTCTAAAATTGCATTAGATTAAAAGGAAAAAAAAAATGTTAGAAAATCCTAAACAAAGTCAAGAAAAGAAAGTAAAGTACATTTTGGTTTTCCAGTTTTATTATTAATGTAGTGCAAAACGAAATAAAGCACTAGAATTCAAATAATGCCGTTTTTCCATTTTATTTGCTCGGCACCAATTATGTCATTATGTATTCATGAACAGCTTTCTCGAATTTGCTGTTTTCTGGAGATTAAAAATCCTTGCTTAATAATGAATGCATGAATTTATTTTTACTTTTATCTTAAGAAAACTTGTTTCATTTTATTTTAATTTGACTTTTTCCTATTCTATTTCCCCCATTTTAAATATTTATGCAAAAGTTTCATCAAATATCAAATGATTCTTCTTTTAAAAATAACTATACATAAATTTATATAAAATAAAGGAACTGCTATTTAAGATAAATAAACCTTACTCAACTATAAAATTTAATTTGTATGAGTTTGCTGTTTATAAGCAAAAGAAGCCTCGGGACTATTTTAACAAAAATATTAACACGAGTCATAAAAATTCTGATTAGCAAAATATTAATTTTTGGTATTAAGTTTTTTTGAAATGTTGCTGTTATTCATAAACCATCCATGAAAGTGTTTTAAAACATTAAATTCTTCAAGGATAAGAGTTACTGCGCATTCCTTGGTATGAAAAACTTACTCGCCTTTGCGCCTGTGCCAGAAGAGGTTGAATTTATTAAAATAGGGATAAGATGAACATTAGAAATAAGGAAGTTAAATAATTATTCAGTTATATAATAGACCGATTATCAGCTGACGGAAAATGCTAGACAATTAGTAAAATTAAACCAATGAATATTAAATGAAATTTTGTTAAAAAATTCTGAATAATAATTAATTTCGAAAATTCACTCATTTTACTCACCGCTTATTACTCTTCTGAAGATTAAAAATCAGTCGTTAAAATAGTTCATCGTTAAATCGTTCAAAAAGTGATAGTCTTGAGTACCTGATATGAACATTATGTATTGTTTTCATTCTTGGTCATTAAGAGACTTTTTCATCTCATAAATGATGCCAAATGTCCTAATCTATATAAATAATAATGAATGTTTGTCTCTCTCTGTCTCCTATGCGCTGCCGGACCGCTCACCCGATTGCGATGAAACTTTGAATACTTATTACTTGCACTTATTTGTTTCTGTTGAAGATGGAAAAAAAATATTGTCAACCCCAAAGACTTGAATAATAAAGTTTTAAAAAAATAGAATTAATATTATTTGCACTTTTCCCTTATACATCACTTATTTTAATGGATGTATTCATTTCTGATACGAAAATAAATATTTTTTGCCATTCCTAATCAAACGAGACAGATATTTTAAATTTAAAACGATATTTCCAAAATTGTTTCTCTTGTGGCAGCAACGCGCTGGGTACCAGTTAGTATAATATAAAGAAGCAAAATTAATACAAAGATTATTAGTTATGGATCGTTGTAAAGTGAAATATTATTGACGGATAGTTAATATTATTTGTACTGAATAAATATAAAATTAATTACAAACATTTACTTTTATTAAATTTAAGAAATAATGTACTTTAAAATAGCAAAAATTCTAGCTGATTTTTTAATAAAAAAGGGGTACTTAATGATTCAAAAATGCCAAAATAATTATTTCTGTAAAATCTTTTTTTTTTGTTACACAAATTGACCAAGAAAATTAAATTTATTCTTGAAGTTCATATTTATATAGAATAAAATTTAATCAGTATGAAATGTTTCATCTGTAATATGATAGAGCAGTATATAAAGTAAAATCATTATATAAATTTCACGGTATAGTCCATAAAAAAATCTTTCGAATTATCACACATGGTATCACACATGCAAAATGTTATGATTATTAACAATAATAAAATTATTTTAGAAACTAATTAGTATTAAACGAATTAATATATAATTAAGCAGAAAATATGAGCAAATCAATAAAGAATTTCATGTGTAATTTGTGAAATAAGGCTGCGTAAAACAAATACCATTTACTTTGTAAATTATTTAATTTTTTATTAAGAGTTTGAATTTATATCAAGCAATGTATTTAGTAAATTAATGCAATTGCTTAATTTTTATTTTGAATGCTTGAAATACTTTTGAATGCAGTAATGAAATATAGTCTTGAAATATATCGCAAGAATTTTTTTTATTAAAAGCTTAATTTGTCGATTACATCTGAAATCTATAGGTTTTGGAAATCCCAATTTTCACCAAATATTTTATTGAAATTAATAATTTTTAATTATCTGTATAAAAAACTGAGTTTCAAGAAGCTATAGAAGATCTCTAAAAATGGTTTTGGATGAAATTAATAAAAAGCCTAATTACTGTTCTTTACCTAATTAAAATTTTAAAAAAATAAAGCATTTCAATTAATTGCAAATAGTATTTAATACTTTTATAATAAAGCGAAATTTTATATATGTGGATAAATGTACAATAAATTTTTTTAAACGAATTTATAATAGTTTAATCAGAAATTTGTATGGAAAAATTTAGGCACACCTTTCTTAATCCAAGAGAGACTTAAGGACTGCCTTATTCTAGAGGTAAAAATCTTGACATCAAGAGCGGGGGCTTCAGGTTCAAGCCCTGATTATGCTAAAATTCCATCATGTATATGGGTCTTGTGCCTATAAAATTTGATGTCTAGATACAAATCTAGTACTGGTAGATTTCTTATACAAATCTATTAGTATTACATCTATGGTATTGTTGTTTTCAAAAGGCTGTTGGTCCATGTGTCATCCTCGTCATTTGATAGGAATTCAAAACAAAAGTCCATCAAAAATATCTTTAGTATTACTTCCAATTGTGGCGTTTTAAAAATTCAATACTAAATACAAATATAAATATTAAATAAACATTTTAAACTTAAACTTATAAATACTAAATACATAAAATAAATAAATAAATAAAATGAAGAGATATTGTAAAATACATTAATCAAAGCATGAAACGTATACCTTGTAATATTAAATAATATGATAATTGCAAAATGATTCATACATCGCAAAATATATATATATGAACTTGATCTTTTTGTTTGTCCACCTATATAAGCAAATCAGTCAATTGATACTATATCAATAAATAACGCAGTAAGATGAATATCTCTTCGTACATAAATTTATAATTTAAATTTTATTAAAAATTTACCAAACGTTAATTAAAATAAATTTTTTAAATTAAGTTTTTAAAAAAATAGGAATTTTTTATTAAACTAATAATATCAAAATTGAGTAAAAAAAAATAAATTTTACTTAAAATGATACACAATTTTAATTCATTAAATAAAATAATTGGAAAAGACTGCACAAAATATAACTTAAAGACTATCCATTAGTTAAAATATTTCTAATAAAGTATACTTCGAGACAAATTTGTTCCTTGACGAATTCATTAAAATCAGAGCACATCAGATTTGTTTAAATCAAATATTTGTATTTCCCACCCTTTCCTGTCAGATCAATATCGCCAGATGTTTTCGTTCATTACCTCATTAATTTGCAAGCATTTTAAAAGGATGGGAAATAATAGAAAGATGTTTTAACAAGATGAATTTTTAACTGGTGTCACAGTTTTCAAATTCCTTTTGTTAAACGTAAAAATAAATATTGATAATGAATCTCTCTCTAGAAAATGTTATTCTATCGAGCAATGGCTTGTATTTTTTCTAACATTTTCTGATTCATTAAGTTTATTTTCACTTAACAGGTGTTATGAAAGAATTTGATGAATTATTTGTACAGTGCAATAAGATTTTTTAATAATTCTGCATTGTAATTATATAATATAATCTAATGAAAAAAAAGTATTTAGCTGAAGTGGAAACAAAAAAAAATTTTAAGTTTTTTTTTTATTTGAAAAGTGACTTTTTTATACTCACTAATAAATAATTTTTAATATTTTTTCTGTGATTAAATTACTTTTTTTACTTCGAAAAATGAAGTATAATTTTACGAATATTTACTTGGGAGACTATTCCCTTCATTTTTATATTAGTAAATCTGTACATATATGAACTCTTCAAATATTAAAGGAGTTTTTTTTTTAATTCCAAATAAATCTGATATGCCACGCATATCTAAATCATGCTAAACCCTTTTACTGGATTTTTAGGTTTTTTAGAAATTGTTAAGATTATTAATAAATTTTGAAATATTATTTAAAAATCTCATTTCCATGTATAACATGAATTTAAAATTAACGGAGTTTCAACAACATTCATAAGCATTTTAACTGAAAAATAACATGTATAAGAAAGCAGCATTTTGACTTGAATTTTGGGACTTTAGAACAATAATAATAAAATACAATAACCCACATTTTAAAAAGTCATGCTGATTCTTTTTCCAACCATATTTTGTTATTATGCTTGTTAATTAATTAATTATTTTATGTAATTTATATTTTTATTTATTTTATATCGGCTGGAAGTTAATAGTCTGATTTGAATTTTTTCTCTCGTATCATTCTAATAATATTAGTAGTGCTTGAACTAAACTAAGTTCCCGTTTACTTCAAAGCTCTTCTTCATCTTTAGATTACAAGTTTTCTTATCACAGCTTATCCTTATCAAATATCCTGTATTCTTTCTCGTAGTTATCTACTTCCATATAATTGCTTTTTGGCTATTTTAAATCTTATTTCTTTGCAATAAACTCGATACACAATCCTAATCTAATACTATAATACGAGGAATGGTTGCCAAGTCGAAAATCGCCCCAGAATTAATAAACTCCGGTAAACTTGGGGGTCTGGGGTTTTTGGCCACGAGGAATCGATTGGCGCCGGTTTTGAAGCGCTACGGTCGAGCAGTTCGGAGTTACATATAGGATATTTTCAAACTTTATTAGTTCGCCATAACGGCTACTTAAATTTTCAAGCGGTAACGTGCTGCCATCTATAGCCAATATGGCGAACTAATAAAGTTTTATGTTTATGCTGTTATAGGTTTATAATATGTTTCTTATGTATGTATATATGTTTGGTTTTTCTAAATAAATTTGTCAAAAATATTGAACTTCAACACACTTCAATCTTTACCTTTACTTTACCTTTGTATAGAATAGTTCCCTTTCCAAACTCTAACATTGTTTAGAATAGTTTACAATGGTGCACTTTAACGGGTTATCTTTTCACCAATGGTTTCACAAATTTTCTTATGGCATGTAATGTTTTGATAAAACACAATTGAAAATTTAAATCTTCCAGTTAGCTTCGATACCGGTTTTCTCCGAGCGGAGCTCGGTCACCCGCTGGTTAATCCAAAGCTTCAATCTACCTTTCACAATATAATCATTTTATTATCCTTCCGTGGTGCAGTTTAATTACAATAACATTTTGCATAAAATATACATTTAATTTTTATTGAAAAACGATGTTTCATTTAATAGTTAATTTACATTGCTAAATAAATCTATTTTCATGATTTGTATAGAATGTAATTTATTTCATAATATTAAAAATAAAAAGGGTAAAGGGATTCAAAGTGAATATTAAATCTTCAAGTACGTGATATTTTTTTCAACACAATCAAAGTATACTTGTAGTGTAAGGAACTCTCATTTTTAATTTTTTTCTTTGAAAAAAGCAAGATAAAGAGTAGATTATTTCTTCCTTCTGAATTTCGATATTCTGAATATTCTTAATTTCTTCAATAATCTTGAACTTTGAAATCTTTTCTGCTCTTATCCATCATAAAATTTATTTGACAATGTGTTTTCCTTTTGGTAAAAATGTATATCGACACCCGTTGATGGGAGCAAAGTAAAGCGAACGCTCATAATGATACAATATTATTGGGATGCTATGGAAATAAAATGTATAGCAGTTTTAAATATAGAAAAAAATTGTGAATTTGCAAAAAGGGTTTTAATTTGCTCATCAGATGAAATCATTTTCTGCTTATATTATCAGACAATTAAGTGAAATGATACCACCTTCATATAAAATATAATATCACTTCACCTGAAAAAGGAAATACGTGGAAAAAAAGACTAAACTTCTGACTGCTCATCCCGCGATTTCCAAGTGCAACCCAAATGTATCAAAATTTGCAAGGATTTTTCTTCCTTAATTCAGGAGCGCATCTCGTTTCCCCCCTTTTAACCATTGAAATAAATTATTTACAGTATTAGACGTTTAGTTTACGTTTTGGCCAAAAGATACCCAAATTTCACTTTTTGCAGCTTTTTTCTTACAGAAATTGGTGCTAGAAAACGTTCAGAGATTGACAGAGAGTATTTTGCTGTTGACTTATCAGATTCTGAAAGCGATTTTAGTTCTGATAGTGATAGATATTTTTCGGACTGTTCCTCAAATAGAGATGACTCTTGTTATATTTCAATAATCCAGCAAAGCGTTTGGCAGAGGTGTAAAATTTATATGAAGAATATTCCTTCTCCTCCAATTTTATGCATTTTACTATTTTATATTATGCAATAAGTAGAAATTAACTGTTATTCAACTGAAATTTATTAATCTTTTTGGGTTGTTAATTTTTTAATTTTTCTGTCAACTTAATTTCTCATAATAAAAATCTATATAGAAAATATTTTATAGAAAGAACAAATGCATTTTTCAATTCTCCAATATACATATTAATAAAATATGCACACACACACACGAATTTTTTTGAAGGGATTTTGGTCCACAAATTTAGTAGTCAGAGGAATAACGATGAGATACAAAATAAATATGAATATAAAAGAGCATATTATAACGAGACTAAATAAAAATTAAAGTAAGTAATAAAGATGATGGACTTCACGAATTCTTGTTATGGACATAAATCGGTTTATATGATTTTACTGTATGAAGTGATGTAACTTTTGCAGCCTATTTTCGAGGGCTGTCAATTGAAGGAAAATTTTAATTTATTAAGGATAATAAAGATAATGTTAAAACAATAAGCTATAAATGATAAGAGTAAATTTTTTTACGTTAGAAAATGGCTAAAGCGACAATGAAAAAAAAGTTCTTAATAATGCCTATAAAAATAATTCTGAATAAGCAATCTAGGATAAAAGAATATTTAAATATTAGGATTTTTTAATTCTGATCAAAAAATCCATTTCCAATTAAAACTTTATGGACTTTTAATTCTCCTGTTGTTTAAAAATACTTGCACCAATATAGTTTAGAAATACACTAATTTACGTATTTAAGTCATCGGTTAATGTCTTACAGATAGATGCTATTGATGGTGAGATTATTTATTTAACTTTTAGTAAGATTTTTTAAATTGAATTTATTTCATTTTATATTTAATTATTTTGAAGTTGATTTAAAATGTGATCTAGTAAATTGTGTACGATATATTAGATGATCAAAACATATGTCTTTTATTACTAAATTTGAAATCGTTTCTTTTATCGTTATATTGTTTTGTCTTTTCATAATTACGTCTAGATAAATATTTTAGGTAAGAGATTTTAGATCTAGAAATTAAACATAATTAAGTCGTCAATTCATGTAAAAGTTAATTCGATTTTTAAAAAGTAATTTTTAAAAAAACCTGAAGCAAACGATTGGCTAGTATAGAGGAAAAATTAGTTCCTGCGGGATTCTTTTTAATTGAGGATTTTTCCGTTACAAAAAAATTGTGAATGTAGTGGGAGTTCAATTTTCCCAATAAGTAATTGGGATGTTTAATAGGATTTTGAGGTCGTAGAAATAGTTCTATAAGACTTGAAATTTATTTAAGGCTATACAATTAGAAATATCTTGACAGTGTATAGTAAGTAATATCCTTCATTACTGCCTTTTACCTATGTAACTGGCCATATACTACTTAAAAATCTCTGCCGTCTTATAAATTCCTATGCTAAGTATGCTCAAAAAGTTTTTCTTATTCTGTTTACACAGAATTAAAATTTTTGTCTGAATCGTAAGTATCAATACCGTTTATCTTGCAAAAGGATTTTGCACATGGATAATACCCAACAACCTCTTCTCACACATCTGTCAATCACTGCCATTGCTAAAACCGCTGCAATATCTTCATTAATACTTCTTTTGAAGGCGAGAAATATAAGTTCGGAATCATATTTGTTTCTATATAGGCTACAATCACGGCGAAAGTAAGCCAATTATTGATAACCGGTTTTCTTTCGACAGAAAAAGGATCTGCTGTCGCTTTTATCATATACCAAAAGTATTGAATACAATCAAGTATCAGTATAAAATTGTAAATAAGGCATTAAAACCGACTGTAAACCGTAATCCTACTTAGTATGGGCCAAGAAAACTTGAAAAATTACTATTTCCCATTTGTTTAAATTACTATTTTCCACTTTGGTGTTTATGTAAATTATTATACTGAAAATAAGGAAAATGCTTGGCAGTTCAAATCGGTAATGTGAAATCCTGACAAGTAATGAAGGAATCCTTTTGAGAGTTTTCCAACATTATTCTTGGCGCTTATAAATGTACCAAAGTGTACCATATCTGGCCCTTACAAGTGTACCACAAACTGTACCATTTTGAGTCTTTAATTGCCATATTTATTTATTTACATAGCCAAATATTATTTATTGTTTATAGTACGTATTGCAAAATCGGTTTCTTGTTCAATTGTACAAAATTGTTTTTCAATTCACTTGACTTACTTCATTTAAATGGTGATATATTTTACGGTATACTATTCGTATGAAATTTTCTAAAATCTAAACTCTTGAATAATATATAACTTTACGCATTAACACAATAATAAAAAATCTTCTATGAAATTATGTTTGAAGGTTTCTTTTTTCCTGTTAATACTATTTTTATAACGTCAATTATTAAATTGTGGTTTTGTTTCATATTAAATGTAGGAAATTTTCGTATTAAAATTAACTAACATTTATTTTTTCATGTTAAAATTAATTACGATTTTTTTTCGTATTGAAAGCTGGAGAGGTATTTAAAAACCCTTCTGTAATTATTTTGATTAAGGGACTGTAAAGTGATTACTCACCCCAAGTAATTAAAGCGTGTTATGTACCTTTTCTCAGTAATCATTAAAGGGTGATTTTATTACTCTTCCTTCATTACCAGACACACAAGGCATTAAAAATTGGTATATGAATAAGAAAAAGGTAGAGAATCATTAACTAAGGGATTACAGCTGAGCGGATAAGTTCAGTGGTAAGTGAGTTGTGAAGGATTTTTTTCCACCTTTTCTATCAAGCAGTTTAGTTGTACCATATATTCAAAATTATGAGTAAAATGAACATTTCTGCTGATGCAGGATCTGTCTAGCCAATAAGGAAAAAAAGTTAATCAATAACTGATATTAAAATCGTTATCATGACAGTCAACATTGGGTTTCCTTGAATAAATTCAAAAATAATCATCATAATATAAACTTTCTCATCATTGTTGCAGTAAATGATGCCCGGGTAAAATGTGATTTCTTTTTCGCTTCCTTGGTTTAACCCATGGCACTCGAGCTGTGCTTTTTTGGGGGAAGGGGGCTCTAATTTCTTTTAAAGTGAAGAAATACCATGACCCTACTAATGTGCGTCTGCGTGGTATGTTTTATGATGACGCCTTAGGCATATCTACGCCACCTCTCCTCAGTGGACTTATGCAAAACGTTTCGGATTTGATAGATGAATTCTATGTTCGTGGGTTACGCGCATATCTAATAACAACCGACGTATATGGTGTCAATTTCGAGATCAGTCACCTTTTAGTCCTTTTGGAATAGAATGTTAGGAAAAGGAGCGTTTATTTTGTCATTTATTGATGATTAGAAATACCGGCATCTACAAAATAAATTTTATGATTTGAAATATGTTTGATCTAATCATCAGCCAAGAATAAGGCAACTTGAATGAATAGATAAGAACTGAAACAAGAAGCTTAAAAAAATAAAAAAGCATTCAGTCAAAAAAATTTCAGATACGCATATGTTACACATAACATTAAATTGTGTTATTAACTATAAAATTTTGTTAACGTATTTTTCAAATTAAATGATTTATTCTAATCTAAATATTAACTACTTTAACCATTCAGTATAAACCGAGGAGGATTCGCAAACATCCCTTTCAAAATGCAGTTAATTAAACCAATAAAAACGGAAAGTTCCTGTAATAACTTAACGGCCGTCCCAGCTCACTCAAGTGGTCCGCAATGAATAAAATTCCGAATCGCAGGGCGATCATTAAAATCGCCCGAAACACTCTATTCATCATCATCATCTTCGGCCGGCATATTACACGCAGCTTTTCAACCATTAACTCGACTATGGCCACACTTCAATGGTTGCCACCAGATACCGCTGTTCGCCGGGATAACACTTACCCCGTTGCTAATTTTAATGGCCGCAGCGATAAACTTTATGGAGGAGATGGAAGTTTCCCCTAGAAATGGCTTATTCGTCCTTGATGAGAGCAATTTGAGGTTTTAGAAGGCATTGAATATGCCGTTTATTAGATTCAGTGGAATGTCTTTTAAGTTATAGTTTGGGAGGTGATTATTCTTCGCTAAACTGGATGGAAATTCATAAATCTGCGGAATTAAATTGTTGGGAGGGGGACTATCAGTTAGGTAGATCATCTGGAAAAAAGATTTAATTTGGGGTTGATTCGAAGACAAGCACAGACGTGATCTGATAAGACAAAACCCCAATTTTGGTCATTCGGTTGAAAAAAAATTGTTGAATTATTTTGATCGAAGTTTAACTCTGGTAAATTTATTACAAAATTAAAGTACTATTAACGCTTGAACCAATGGATGGCTAGTTCATTATTTAAACTGCTTAATATATATGCATTTGAGTATTCCTCACCAACCGAGTTAAATATGGTAATAGATGAAAAAAGCAATAAAAGTAATTGGAATTATAAAGATATTTAGGTAAAATCTTTGAGAGAGGAAACCGGTATGCGAAGAACAAGCATTCGATTACTATTCCTGGAAGAATTCTTTGAATTACTTTTAAACATAATTCAGCTACCCTTCATGGATTTCTGAATTAAGTGCTTTCTGAGACCAGCTGGTTCACCAAGGATTTTGGACACATTTCCAATTTAATCATTCAATATATTTTCATACCATCATTCCGCTAAGTTTTTAATCATTAACACTTCGATATTAAAACTGTCTTACATACATTCTTTTTATTGCTTACGTGAATCTTTCTTATAGCGTCCAGTCCCGCATCATCATAGAGCTATTAAAAATATAAACATGCAGTTCAACTATATTCAACTATATTTCGTACTATTGTAAATTCATTTTTTAAAAATATCTTTGACATCAATTGCACAAATATTAAACGTAATTCTTTACCTTTCTCCATTGTAAGAAATCATCGAAATGTTGAAAACTGTTGAAATGTTTATGAAATGAGGAATACTGTTTGTATTTCAGGGTGATAGTACAACATGCTGTTGAAAATTAGATCCCCTAAAAATTTTACATTCCAAAGTTTAGAAGAAGTTTGCACAACTTTTAAATTGCTATCATTAAAAAGATAATATTTTGGATTTTAAAACTGGGAAAAAGTGGTGCCGTAATATTTTTGGGAATTATGGGAGGGAAAACTTCAAAAGCTCAGCTTCATTTTTAATATTAATTAAAATTTCCAAAACATTTATGTGTGGTACACATTCCCACTCTTGAAATATATTTGCCAAATTTGGTAACTTTTGGTCAAAGGTCTTCCCTGAAGTGCTTCAACACTAAAATGCATACACTGATTTCTCTTTCTTATTAGTGGATCTTTATTCGTGGATCATGCGTTTGTTTCCATTGACCAAATTGTTTTATACTAACCCTTGCAGTAGATTGTTTTGGTTATAATTTTTAAAAATTCATATACATGGGAAAAGTTCTATTCCATTTTCAGGAGAATAATCAGACAATTCGGAATACATAAAAGATAATTAAACTTAAGTGAATTGGAATTTTTATAAAACCTTTAATTTTTTCATAGAACTATCTCTTTTGAAATGCTTATTATAAAAAAATAAACAAAATCGAAAACGTAACGACCTATACTATGTTTTGCATCGCTACTTCAAATAATATTAATTGACAGATTGTAATTAAAATATCTTTAATAATTTTGACTATGATTAAGCATATTCTTAATAATTTTGATTATGATGAAGTTGTACAGTACTAATCGTACAATGAAATCAGTTGCTGTGGATATTTGAGTGGATTAATTTTCTTAAAAAATTCGAACCCAGTGCTTGTTACAAGTAAAAAAAAATTATGTACAAACTTCCCAGTTTTTAAAAATTTATTAATAAATATTTTGCAGAATTCCAGCTTAGTAAATCGACTGATTTTTGCTCACAAAAAATGAAAGGCTAACTATTATTGTCATTAGTATGTAATTAACTACAGAGTTATTTTTACAGGAAATTAAACAGTAGAATTATCTAATTTCAAATATTCCAAATGCAAACTTCAATTCTTTTTAACTTTGGGGATTTACTATTTAGAGTAAATAAATATCTATGAATATGAATATTGTCAAACATTATTAAACATATTTAATTCAACGTACATCACGATAGTTTTATAAAATATTTGGTAAATAGTGCTACATTGACTAAGCCTCAAATCCTTTATGATAGAGACTTACAAATCCACAAATGAGGCTGCTTTATTGATGACGTGCAAGAGTAATAGATGAGACAAAAGTTTCGATTACTTTTGATAGGATGGCTTTTTGGTAAAATTACTTGTTGTACTTACTTTTCTAAAGGCATTCAAAAATTATACTGCTCTATTTTGAAATATATCTTTTCCGGGGGAACACCTCTTAATTGATAAGCTTCCAGAATGGTGATTAATTCTTGCCACCCTTGTGTGTATACAAAAAAGGTGGTGGTCTGGTTTCCCCCATCGATAACGGGACGTATTTCCTTAGGGAAGGGTTGTACCGTGGCCAGTGATGGCTCTTTGGACTCAACTTCAATTCCTACCAGTGTTGCTGTTGTGATGGTCCGGTCATTCAGGTTTTATTCCTGTGGCGTCGTGGGGGTCAGAGAGTCAGTATATGAATATTATATGCACGAGGAGTTCATGATAATAAATTTGACGATACAGTCATGCATTTTTATAGCAAATCAATAATACTTTGTATTGGAACGGCAATTTTTATTTCCAACTTAAATTTTGAATGTCTTTTTCATTAAAAAAATATCAGTGGTGTTCCCATTAGCTACTAATATAAGTCATATGAAGAACAACATATGATTTAGGTGAACGTAATATCGTAAAATTGAATTTAATTTGCTAGAAAGTTTAAAATGAATAGTAAAATAAAAATGCGGCCTCTTCAAATCTGTCCTTATTTTTACATGAAATTCAAAACTAAATCATATGTAAAACTGGCGATACAATCGTGCATTTTTATACCAAATCAATAAAGCTTTCTGCTGAAACGGTAACTTTTATATCCTACTTTAATTCCCATCTCAAAAAAAAAAATTTCGGTGAGTTTTTATTGATTACTCTGTCATAAGAAGAACAACATACGATTAAGTTGAAGGTAATGTCACAAAAGTGGGTTTAATTTGGGAGAAAGTTTGGCCAATAAAATACATTCTAGTATCCTAATGATTTCATCCTTTTCTTTTAAAAAAAATCCAATTTCTTCTCGTGAAATTCTTTTTTCCAATTCTGGTCGGCACTTAAGGAAATCTTCATTTAAAAGGAAATCACTTACTGGATCTCTAAATTTCAAATCCTTCGTCATAAGATTCAATTTTTTTTTATCCTTTTTGTTACTGGCTGGGAAAATATCGGGAATGGTTGGTTGGATCGTTACTGCGTATTCCTTATATAAAGCCGGAAGCAAAACTTTCCCTTCCATCTGGATATTTTCGTACAATTTCCGACTTCACAGGAAGAGTTTATGATCAAAGATATAAAAAGTGTCTCGAAGCTGTTTCAGATGTCTCCGATATGCGATAATTCTAAAGATAACACGAATAAACGGTTTTTATTCCAGGTTTTTTTAAAATATTTAATGTCGGCTTTAAAAGAAAATAACAGACATTTGCGAAATGGAAAAGATATTTTAAGTATTTTTTCTAGAGATCTAATGAAACAAAGTTTAATGACATTATTTGAATTTTAATAACTGTTGTAAGGATAATTGCCAACCAGGTAGATATTGGTTACAAATAGTAAAGAAAACTGGATTTTTTAAAAACAGTAAAAGTAAAATTATTATTGTAAACTGTCTAATCAGTATCTAAAGCTTGCGATTGCGCTATTAATTCTGCTGAGAGTCTGTCCTGTCCAAGAATTGTATGACATGTGCGCACTAAGGCATTTGTGTACCAGTCATGAACGTTTCAATAAATAGTCTTTTGACTGCTAGATTTTGAATGATGGCATTCAGCTCTGGAAGAAATTGCATTATTTTAAACGTTATCAGTAACTGTAAGATTTCGTGGAATCTAGCAAACTTTATAGTAATATTTAAATCAATATGGATAACTTTAATATGTTTTATCAGAGATGAAATGTTTTAAACAAATTTTGATAAAAATATATGAAGAAAATCACGGAGGAAATGTATATTCTATAGGAAAGTTGGTACAGAAAGATATAAAAATTTAACTATACCAATAATATCATCAGAGAAACAAAATTTTCTTCTATATTTTGAACTAGCCGCCTTTGGAGACCAGTTGGTTCGCTATGAGTAATGCGTTCTAAAATTTTCAATTAAATCACATATTCATGAGCCTTGAATTAATTCCGGGCATTGATTGGCCTGAAATTTTCTTTAAGATGATGCACGGAAAGTTCTGAAAGAACACATTTTCCTAATAATATTCTTTGATTTTTATAAATCAGACAGTTTTAGTTATTGATTTAGAGCACTGATTGATGTAGCAACTTTTATTATTAATAAATATATTTTGTAAAATATGACTCACAGAGTAAAGTATGAAGAAATATAAAACTCATCAATGCATTGTTTGACTCAAGCTACATAAAATGTAATTATTTACTTCATTTAGATCAAGTTAATAGTATTAAACAATGTATATGCCTATTAATAATATTTTACAAATTGGCCATTGGACCGGAATTTTAATGCATATCCTGTGTAAATAAAGATAATTTATTGAATTAATGATTTAAATATTGCAAACGATCATAGAATCCTTGGCCTTGCACTTATTTTTTTAGAAAATATCACATTTTATAATGGAAAAAAATATTGAATTAATGATTTAGGTATTGCAAACGATTATAGAAAAATGCCATTAAGTCGGGATTTCAATGCATATCCTGTCTAAATTCAATCAGGTTTACCATAAATAAAGAAGATTTGTTGAATTAATTATTTAGATATTGCAAATGATTATAGAAACCTTTGCTTTGCATTTATTTTTTTAGAAAATATCACATTTTATATTTATTTTATGTTATCCAGTCACGAGCTAAAAGTTGCATTTCTTTAGATTTATTTTAATATGATAGTTATTTTAATTTGAACTTCCGTCATTGTTTTCTTTTATTTTATCCGGTCACGTGCTAAATAAAAAACATGGTTAAAATATTTCTTTAAAAATTCGTTTAAAATAGAGGCTTAAGGTATACATTAAAACACTAATACCATTAGAAAGCTAATTTTTTAATCTTTAAATTGCTGTATAAATCATGTTTGTGCTATAATATTTTCGGAAGTTATTGCGGAAAAACGTCGAAATTTCGCTTAAATTTTAGTTAATTCAAATTCTAATTAAAAATTCGAAAAACAGGCTCCGAGGTGCACATTCCCGACATCCAAGGTATACATGTACCAAATTTGGTAGCTGTAGGTTCAACGGTCTGGCCTGCAGAGCGTCAGCACACATGCACACATACACATTGAGCTTTATAATAAGTATAGATAGTGAGCATACAAACTTTTAATAGTTACTATACTAAAATACAATTACTTTTAAAATATACTTTTTTTTTTCTTTTCTTTCTATATCTACGAACATGGAATCTCGGGGATTCTCTATCTGTTGGATGGATACACATGAAAAGATTTATTAAAACGAAGAAATGTTAATGTTACGAAGATGCAGTTTTCATACAGTACACAAAATAATAACAATGCATAATCTTTAAAATATATTGAATATATGAAGTATAATGAGTTGATATGAAAAGGAGTTCGAAGCATAATCATTCACCTAACAAAAGGTTGAAGAATCATTATTAACCTAGTACAAAATTTATTTATTATAAATTTCATGAATCATAAAATATAATAAGAGTATCTGTACTTTAATAAGTGCAATTAAAAGTAGGTCCAGTCTGTTTTATTCCATTCGTAGTATTTAAATTAGAGTAGCATATGATTAAATAATTATTATTTTATAATAATGAATAAAGTATGATGCATCATATAAATAAATTATACAAATATTGATGTTACTCAGTTATAGAACATAATAAAAAAATAAGAACATATACTTTTTATTCAAAATTAATAAAATAAAAAAAAGTTCTTAAAATAAATTTTAATTTTTAATTTTATGAAGTTGAAAATGTGTTGAAATATGAAATTAAAAATTGGTTTTTATAAAAATACAAAATCTCTGAATTCGCGTCTACAAATAAATCGCTCTGAAGAAAAAACTGCTATTGATTTAATAACACAAAAATACAACTTTTCTTTATAAAAAAAATGCAGGAAGTTGGTGAAAAATTGGCCGTTCACTACAAAATTATGGCGCAATAGGAAAAAAAAAATAAACTTGTAATAAAAGAGTTCATTGAACAATTTGCTTGTCAAATCATTTACTTTTTAGTCAACACTTCATAAATGAGTTTTAAGGAAATTCCCACTCCTTGCATACATTCATCAATCCATTTTCTTGAAGGATATATTCTTTTACTTAAATGTGTGGGTCTTATATTTCAAGTGTATTTTATTAACCATTTTTCTTTGAACGCTTTAACAATGTAAATATATATTTTAGAAAAAAAAAAAGAATTTTGAGTGCTTGTTTATTTTTAACATACCTGGGTTTACTTTGTAATTTTAAGATTACGCCAAAATCGTCAAACTTCATTTTTAATTTGTGCGAAAATTTAGCCAAGATGATTGGCTGTAGTACACATTCATTGGTAATTCCTCGGTGTGGAAGCAAAAAATAAATTATTGCCCATTTTTGGATGTATGTTTATTTTGAAAAGGGAGTAAAATTAAACTAGCCTGATCAAGAGTAATAAAAATTTAAGGTTAAGCAAAATGGATTGAATTTTTGGTACGAATATTTGAATGAAATATATATATATATATTCAAATTTTAACACGTGGATCTCCTCAAGTATTTATATCTATTTTAACTAACTGCGTTTAATCAAATTATATCAAACTAAATCATTTAGTTATAAAATCAGTTAGTCATAGTGTTTACACGTATATGTATAGCTCTGGATTGTGTGTGTATTTAATCCAAGGAAAAAAATCTTCTTTTCTTTTTCTCGTTTATTTTCACACACACACAAAACATGGACGACGATCACAGATATACAAGGAAACACATAATATATATATATTGAAATATAGAAAGTGCCGCTAACAACGAGCGAACAAATAATACCCTTTGCCGCTAACGGAGAGCGAGCTAGGTGCTTGCCTGCACCAGTTACAACAACAACACCGGATATCGTTGTTTACAAAAAATCTCAACAGCTCACCCCTTACATTTCAAGCATACTCCTGGGTTGGGGAAAACTGCGCCATCTATATTCAGTATTCATTTATACATATGAACAATTATACAAAGATTAAAAAAAGACACAAACAAAATAATTAATTAAATCAAAAATAATAAAATCACATAAACACATAGTTTTAAAAGTTTGAAAATTTTGTTATCTTTTATTTTGGAAATAAAGACATGAATCGTTGGGAATGAAGATGAATTTAAGTTGCATCTTAATTGTTATCATTAAATTATATTTAGAATGCTTAATATTTTTAATACTCAATTAAGAGCTTTATTCACAAGGAAAAATTTAAATAAACGTTTGTTTTTTTTTTAAAAAATCTTCAAATCTATGGAAAATAGAATGAGTATATCCGAAAACTCAAAGAAATTGCAGCAATTTCTAAACAATTCTATTTGTTGTAATTGTTATGAAATTCTTTCAGGAACTAATTAAAAAGATTTCGTGATAATGGGAAACTGACTAGACTAAACACTTTTAAGATTCATTACTTTTAAACAAGAGATGTGACATAAGTGTTTTATGCCCATTGAATCTCATTATCTGTAGTATACCATTATAGACTTCAGAAAGATTTTCTGCTGGATGTTATTATCTATCATCCTTTTGTTTATATTTAAAGAGATATGTGGCAAAATCACATAAACGTTCTCACTACGATGTATTTTCTTTGTATAATAATATCTACAAAAACAATATTATTAATAAAATTACGTCATAAAGGCTCAATTCCTTGTGATTTAAAATTTTTCTTAATTAATTATGTTAATGTCTTTAAATATTTTGTCAGCGATACAGTTTCCCAAAATGCTGCAACGTTGCTTTGATATCTGGCAATTGAGATTTTTTAAATATATTTTTTACGTCTGCGAATAGTGAAAGGTAAAAGGATTTATTATTTTTTATTATTTAATCTTGTATATTATTTCGAGTGTTTATGAAACCTGTAGGGATAGAGCACAACCTTCCCTTTTTAAGAATTTTTTGAGCAGAAAATTCCAAAAGTAGTTTGTTTCACAAGTCTAATATGTGACGATTTATCAAAATATGGGCGGGGATCAAAAATTTTCCCACTATAATATTTTTGTCTTAATTTCATATTCAAAAAAAGTTTAAATAAGTAATATTGCAGTATTTGAAAAGAGCGCAACAAAAAAAATTAAAGTCATACGATAAAATTGAGTTATTTATTCTAGATTCTTTTTTAAGAAGATAAAATCTGTTTTCTAAAGAGAGCTTTCTTTTTAAAAATTTCTTCAATATTTATTATAACTCTATATTTATATATTCTTCGTACAAACTGGGCTAAAAAATAATTTTTCAAACAAAAAAGTTTTTACAATTTTTTTTAAATCTTAATTTTAATTTTTAAAATCAAAATTTAATCATTTATAATTTTTTTACAATTTCTATTTGAACTAATTCATTGAGTCACTTTCATTTTCTATTTAAAAAAAAGTTTAATAACTTAATATCCATACGATGAAAAAGTCTACAAGATTTCAAAAGAAAATATTGAATATCGCATTTATCAGAGATCATAGAAATAAGAATTGATAAAAAATATATTGCTATATCTTTTCCATTGAAAAGATTGAATTTCTTTTGTCCTCTGTTGAAACAGTTCGGCGAAACAAACAATTCAAATGGATTCAATGACGAATCTTATTTCAAAGGGGAATAAAAGCAGAATTTTGATATTGCGATAAAAGCAACATTCTTCTCATTTTTATTGGATTGGTATTTGTATTTATTGGTTTTGTTGTTATTCTAAGACAGTTTTTTTCACAAATTTTGTTTTCTCATAATTGTATTTTATAATCAAAGATAAAATTGGAATAAATGATTACTTATCATTGATTACTTTTTAAAGAATAATAAAAATCACTTTGCACTTTATTCCGTACCATTGATTAGATTTTTTTTTGTGAATGTAAGAAGTTTTTATTTAATATTTATAAAACTAAAATTAATTTAGGTAATAAATTTAACAAACATTAAAAAAAAATAATACGATATTTCTTTCTGAAAATTGTGCTATCTTTTTAAAATTATATTTTTAAATCGAATGTTTTTGCATATTACTTTCAATTCGTCTTTTGAAAGGATATTTTATTTTCACATTATTTAGGTAATTAAAGCATTTTTTTATTATTTAAGGATAAAATTAATTATTAATTTTTACTTAAGAATTTTAAGTTTTCTATCTTAATATGTTTTAACTGTTTTGTTAATGTTTATTTTCACTCTTAAAATTTTTTTATGTATATAACGAAACTGAAGTTTCTTTCATCACAGGGCAAATATCTCATTTTTAAATTATTCGAGAGCTTTTTTCAGCATGACGTCATATTGATTCGGAGAATATTCTAAAGTGTAATCTTTGATTTTATACCGATTTCAATTCTGCAAATGTAAATCAAATGCCGTAGAAAAGTTCGAGTAATCATAAAAAATACTATATCATATCGAAATATATTCATTAATAAATTTATTAATTTTTATATATATGTCACGGTCAATGTAATCAATCCGTCATCTATACATATAATAAATCTCGATGTGTGTGTGTGTGTGTGTGTTGGCGCTCTACAGACCAGACCGTTGGACCTACAGCTACCAAATTTGGTACATGTATACCTTGGAGGTTGGGAATGTGA
This sequence comes from Argiope trifasciata, assembly GCA_026543055.1. Classification (NCBI taxonomy): domain Eukaryota; kingdom Metazoa; phylum Arthropoda; class Arachnida; order Araneae; family Araneidae; genus Argiope; species Argiope trifasciata. Next base: position 394,642 of record JAPMOQ010005754.1, read on the forward strand.
ATCTCGGAGCCCTTTTTTCGAATTTGTAATTAGAATTTGAATTAATTAAAATTTAAGCGAAATTTCGACGATTTTCCGCTATAACTTCCGAAAATATTATCGCACAAACATGATTTTTACATCAATTTAAAGATAAAAAAAATTAGCTTTCTAATGGTATCAGTGTTTCAATGTGTAACTTAAGCTTTTATTTTTAACGAATTTTTAAAGAAATATTTTAACCATGTTTTACAACAATATATTTCGGACAAAACAATAAAATTTAATCTGCACGAGCACGTCAAGGGGGAAAAATTAGGTTTTATCAGCGTGTTGCCATCCTATTGACAGAAGTTCAAACTAAAAAAACCAACTATCATTGCAAATTAAATCTAAAGAAATGCAACTTTTAGCACGTGACTGGATAAAATAAGAGAAATATGTGACATTTTTTAAAATAAATAATGAACGAGCAAAAGGGAAAAAATAGCTTTTATTAAACTGTTGAAATCATACTGACAGAAGTACAAATTAAAAAATAAATTAACTATGAATGCAAATTAAATCGAAAAAAAAATGTAACATTCGCCACATGATTGGATGAAATTAAATAAATATTAAATGTTATGTTTTCTAAAAAAGAAATACAAGATAAAGGTTTCTATGATCGTTTGCAATATCTGTATCATTAATTTAGTAAATCAGTGTTACGTGACTTTCGAAGTTTAAGTATATCTGGCAGAGAAATTATAAATTGAGCAAGGTACATAAGTATTTAATTGAAAATTTTAGACCCCATTACTCTTGGCGAACCAGCTGGTCGCCAAAGGCGTCTAGTTTATAATAAAATTGTAGTCTCCATTTGCACCACTTGTCAGAATTTTGAAATATCTATCTTTTTAATTGCGATATTATCGGATGTGCAATTCTCAATTTGAGATCACGCTTTAAGAAGAACTTTTATTTTGTTTAAAAAGAGCGATTTATAAAGTAAATAAAATTATTTATAAAGTGTTAAAGCAAAAATAAGAATAAAGGTACGGCGTTGCATATCTTACTCTTTATTTTCATTATTTTATGCTGAATTGTCATTCCTTAATGATATTGTTAAAATCCAATCATTGTCTTCACTGAATTGTCCACGAGATGAAGTATGAATTATTTGTAATTTTATATTCATTCTATTTCGTTATTTTCTCCCTGGAGGATTTAGCTAACATTTTCTTTTCCTATATATATTTTATTTTCCATTACTGGTTTTTTTCTTAATGTATCAATGTTTGTTTCAAGTCGTTTCTTTCAAATAATTAATTTTGATTTGAATTAACTTTTATTCATACATTTCCTGACCTTTAATGTTTACTTTTAACATTATTATTCAATTTTATATCTAAAATACGTGACAAATTATACATATTTTTACATTCTTGAACCTTCTGTCAATGTGTATTTTGTGGTTACTTAAATATCTGATTCATTATAATGGCTGTAACATATATAAAAAAATATTCAATAACAAGGTTAGGAAATTATTCTGTTATTAAAAAACAGTTTGCCGATGGATGTTTGTATATGCAATTATATCATAAACGAAATGTTCAAAATCCTGTAATCGCCAAGAATGTGTTATACTCATTTTTAAAAAGTATGCATGAAAACATTTGTATTATTTTAATATTTATGAACTGCAGTGCATTATATTTCGCTAAATGGATAGATAACATTTTTTTTTCGTGTATCAATCTTTTCTGTTTATTATAACTGTGTGTGCTCCCGATTTCGGAGGATAAGGAAAATTCCCTTCGAAGAGTATAAAAAATTTTAATTAAAGATATGTAACAAATATTTATAAATTTTATTTGAACTAAAAGATAATTTTTATAAATCGGTAGCATTCTTCCATCGACGGTCTGGAGGATTTTAAATAATTTGATTCTCTGGATCAACTGAAAAAGAAAATTGTTCAATGTATCGAGTTTCTTATTAATCTTTTCTGATTTCAACAATTTATAAAAACGTTTACTTTTATACAAGGAAAATTCCACTGAAATAAATACCTTCTTAAAACGAAAGGTTTGTCAATAAACTCAATACAAAAAGTTACATAGTATCGTTCTCTCTGCAGTCGACCACAACAAATTTTGTCGATACTGCTAAGTTCAGTGGTGGGGTGGTCGGCTGTATACAAGATGTATCGTTCTTTCTGCTTAGTTGGGTAATGCAAATTAAATAACTTATTTTTCATAAATTGATTAAATATATACTATACACAGATTGTAAAAGATATTAAATCACTTAATTTTTTGATTTTTTTTATAATCTACAACTAGTATTACAAAAATCCGTTTTACGAAAAAAAAAGTTTCTTTTTTAAAAAAAATGTCGCATTTTTTATGATTAAACAAAGTTAATAGAAATCAATGGGAAAAGATTTCTATTAACATTGATTATAAAAAAAACAGAAATTTCTTGCATATTTTCTAATAAAGGTGTTCTAATTTTATCCTTGCAAATATTTTATCTTGGATCAGGCCATATATGCCACAACTGCTCAAATATTTGTTTTTTGTCTCACATTTAAGAATTATTGATATTTCGCTTGAATCTGTATGGTTATTATGGAGCAGTTATTGGTACGCAGTTAATACAAAAATTACTGAAAAAATGTCTGATGTATTTTAGATATTTTTTCCCGACCAATTCAAACCAAATTTGATATAAATGTATAGTTGTAGTCATATAATCACATATCAAAATTCATTGAAATCATTGTGTTCTATAGTTAATGCATTTGTATACTTGAGATAACACGTGCCAATAAATGATCAGCCCGTTGATCGATCAAAATTGTATACGCATTTATATATTAATGTCCAAATTATGCGCTTTATCCATTTAGCTCTTTATGTTTTGAAGTAATCGAGTTCTTTTTTGCCTGGACGGCCGTGAAAATGCACGTTCCCTGAAAAGATTTTATTCGAAATTTGATGTGAATTTATAAAATTGATGTGAAGTACGTATATCAAATTTAATTCGCCTGATTCAAAGGACTTTGAATCCCCGTCTTCCCAGATACCCATATAAGTAAAAAAAAACTTCTAATTCATGGAAGTCTGCAATATGATAATATGTCTACTTCGTGTTTAAATTCTGTATGTTTATAATAATTTTTGTTTGTATACTTCTTCGATGATGGTCGGAAATGCACTTGATGTACTTAATTTGTTCATTGCCATTGACAGCTTATTATGTTAAGCTATCCCATGACCTTTTTATTCAGATTAAACTATAATGAAAAATAAAATACAGGATAATATAGTATGTTTTGAAAAGGACATGTCATTTCAAAGAAATTTGGTTTAAAATTTGATACAAGTTGCCTGTTTAAGTTTTGGATCTAAATATATTTCTTTAAACTACTAGTAATTACTATAATAGTATACATATAGTCAAAACACTAAGTCGTCTCATACATCCGTATCTGAAATCATTCTTGGCAGTTAACACTTTGATGGACATGTTACTAGAATTTTGTTAAATACCAAAATATTTACAGAAGAAAAATGAAAATAACTATGCACAGGATTTACAAACATATAAAAAATTATGATAAAATAAGTTTACAAAGTTATTCCAACTTTGAAAAATTAAAGAATTTGGAAAATAATATGCAAAAAGATAAAATGTATGAAAAAAAAAAAGGAATTCTGTGTTCACTTATTATCAGGACATAGTAAATGAGGATGCAGCTATAAAAATCAAATGGAAAACACATTTTTAAGGGTAGCAAAGAAAGACTGTGTTTGATGGATGTTTATGAATGTAAATGTATGTGTAGAAACTGTTGGTGCCCTTAAACTTTGTGAATACATATAATCAGGCATACCATTTTCAAAACTAAAAATTGTAACTTAAAAATTGATTTGTTTGGTACTCCTATATAGTAAACTATAAAAGGAAAGGAAATTTTCAATATCTGCTAATATATTGATATATGGTAAACAAAACTTGAATTATTTTACTGCTTAAACCATATTTTAAACAAAAGTGGTGCAAGTCCGTCTGTCAAGACCATGATTAATATCTGCTGCAGATGAGCAAAGGTGCCACGGAAAGTGGAAAATTTCAATTTTACGAAGAGGGATTAATGCTAATCCTTCCTGATATGCGGGAAACCGTTCTGGAAAAAGACGCCGTTCCGCTAATCATCCAACCGTTAAATTGGAATTGTCCCATTGGTGATAACTCACCAAAGATTCTGCATTAATTATAATATTTTCTGTGCAAAGTGTATTAAGAATAAAGCAAGATTAAACGGTTTTGGCTACTGAAAGAGTACTGTAAGTAATGCCTGTTATTAGTTTGTTAGAAAAGTAATGAAAAATGTTTAGGGTGCTCTTTCATTTTTAGTAAAAAAAAAGCAGATAAATTTGTCATCTAGATCCAAGCATGATGAAACGTAATTGAAATATATCTTTTTGTTGTCTTAATAAAATTGTAAAAAAGTAGTATAGAATTAAAATGTCATTATTTCTACTTTTCACAGCTTCTTATTAAACGATGTTGATTTATTGCAATTTTTTTAATTTGTATCTTTCCAACTTAACATGTTCATTGCCATTAATAATCTAATTAGGAACACTATCTAGTAAAATGCTTAATTATTTACTGCTAGACATTAGATGTGAATCGCAGGATGTTCCCTTTATAAATCACAGATTAAAGCAATAATATATAAATTAAGCTAGTTCAGATTTTACACAGAATGTAAGCTTTTGTTGACATTCCAATATGGTTAATACTACATTTAGTGTGTTAAAATTTTGTGCGAGTTAATTGAAGAAGTTCTTCTTATTTAACTGCAGCTCAGTATCAGAGACGCTTGTTTAAATTTTAGAGTTATGTAGCAATTTTTGTTCTTTAATATTTTTCAGATTTTTTTCGAGGAATAACTTCAAAATTCCGCTAAAATTTATTCTAAAACTAATTATTATTATCAATTAGTATAAAACTTTTATTCTAAACTTTTATTATTCTAAAACTTTTGAAAAAATCACTTCTAGGAGCACATTCTTACGTTCCAAAATATATATGTTGAATTTTAATATTTAGAACGAATGGTCTGGCTTGTATTAGGGTACAACACAATCACACACATCTTTACTATAAGTAGAGACGCTGGTGATATGTCCATGTTTCCACGGGAAGAGGTGCAGTAGCTTCTTACAGTAAAGACCCCTAAACACCGAAGGCAGAAGTCTGACTTCTAGCTCAAAAGAAGATTAAGCACACACATACGCTTGCACAATTCCTTTTTACAGGGGGACACATTCATACATCTCACAGATAGGACATATAAGAACAACCATGACAAACCTAGACTCGAAGCCTGGACGCCCAGGTCAGATGAAAGGCATTCTACCGCAATGCCAGGAAGCCGGCATAAGTAGCGAATGAATTATGTAAATAAGCGATTTATTAAACTTCAATTAAAAACTATTGTTTTCGAAATTTCTTTGTATTCGTCTTTATATTTTAATATTTGACTCTGCATTATATAAGGTGAGTATTGTAAATAAATATCTTTTATACAAAATTAACTGATATTTAAGGTAACCGACTACGTTCGAAGAAAAAATTGAGAAATTTGATTTTTTTAAAACTATTTTTGGTTTTCAGATGCATTATCAATTATAAATACTATAAATACAAAAACATTATTTAAGAATATAATATACTGTGAGAAATAGGGAAATTTGTGGTAAATTTTAGTGAAATTGAACCAAAACGGCTAACACTCTACACAAAATGGTAATGCAGCCATCCTATTTTTACTTATACATAAATTATCGAGTATAATGATGAATGAAATGAACCAAAATATAAGAAAAAATTTGAGATGCAAAGAAGTGACGGGAAAAAATATACGTATATATGTATTTGTCCCATAAATTCGCAACTTAATTTTTCTAAAAACACCTATAAATGAAAAAGTATTTCACCAACAATAACACTTTTGGTTCATTTCATTACCCATATGATTTAAAACACATGCTGAAATGGTTATGTAAATACCTCTATTCGTTTTTGTAATATCATGTTAATGGTAGATAATATTTATGAAAATTAAAATTGAAGTGAAAGACACATTTTAGCTGAAAAATAAATTTTGCTTAAAATTCCTCTGGATAATAGGTTAGACCTTCCTTTTCTAATAAAAAAAAACAAACTGTTTTGGAAAGAGAAAAGTCTGAATGACAAGAAATAACACTTTTTTTTTAAATCGTGAATGTGGTCGAATACCAGTGTTTTCAACGTAGTCGGATACCTTAAACTGCATAAACAAAATTCGATAGCAAAAATCACAGATGCGACGATTTACTTTCTTCATTTAGAAAGAGATCTGATCCTACTGATCAGATATTTACTTCGAGTCTTTTTTTTTTCCTAATTTGAAAGATGATTTCATTAAAAAGAATCTACCCTATATACCAGAGGTGTCCAAACTACGGCCCGCGGGCCAAACCCGGCCCGCCAAGTGATTTTATCCGGCCCGCGGAGGGTTTCAAAATATAATGATGTTTTCGCCCAAACCTTTTCATTTTCATAAAGGTATATCAAAAAACTACGTGGCCAACAAAACAGAGTTGCTGTACTTGACCAAACACAAATGTCTATCGCGCTGTTAAGTTATAAGACTAAATAAAAAAATATATTTCGGTAACTCAAACATAATAACTCGAAATTTTATACGCATGTGAATTTTGATGATAAGCAGAGTCTTATTGTTTTGTTGTAAATAAAGCATCAGCAATTTCGAGTAGTTCGCTTAAAGAAGCACGTAAGTATAAATAACGTGTGCGAACAAACTTTTTCTCGAAGGAAGTATCTCAAATCAAAATATAGAGCAAATTTATCTAATGATCATTTACAGTCATTGCTTATAATTGGTGTAACAAATTTTGATCCCAACTATAAAGACATTCTTCAACAAAAAAAAAAACAGTTTCATCATTCGCATTAGAAGTTGCATGAAAATATTTCAATTTATATAAAATAATTATATAATTATACTTTGTTTGTTTAGTATTTTGTATTTTCAAGTTACAATAAAATAGTATTAATTAATAGTATTTAATGCTACTTTACTCATAATGATATTTTTCAATTTGTATATGCATGTGGCCCGTATAACAGGGATCTAATTTCGATCCGGCCCGTGCCGCGAAAAGTTTGGACACCTCTGCTATATACGAACCTGATGCATTCTTAATCTGACGGAGAGATCAAAATTGGTGAGTGATTGTGTCTTCCATGAAATAGATCACGAAATAAAACTACAAGGTTTGTCCTAAAATATTACCTTTATTATTTCAAAATTATGCATTAATATAGATAAAATTTTAGTTCAGGAACGTAGTCAATACAAGTGAATTTTTTCTTTTTCACTGAACGCAGCAGTTGCAACTAATTTGCTATTACATCTTAATTAGGTTAAATATTTACTTGAATTATTTTTTCCGAACTAATTCCTAGGAATGACATCCATAATTCTTCTTTGTGATTCATATTGGTTTAAAGGTCCGTAATTACAAGAGGAGTAAAAATAATTACTTTTGTAGAAAGTTGTAAAGCGCGAGTATATATATGTGTCATCTCATTAACGTATAGATTACTCATGAAATATGAATCTTAGGTTTATAAGTGAACATTTTAAATCAATTAAAATCATTTTTATTCTAAAACTTTTTTCTAACTTCAGTTATATTTCATTTTAACAAGTGTAAAACTCTAGATCTCAAGACTCGTGTTTTCTCACTCTAACCAATTTGCAACAGTATTGGTTTTAATTTTAAACACAGATGCCTTTCTGAAATTCTGCAATTATTGCTTTAGTTATTTAAAACTAATTTTATGCCTACGAATGAACTATGATCTTATTTACTTCACAAAACTACTTTACGAACTACCCTGATAGAATCTACGAACAGATGCAATTTTCGAAATTACCATTGCAAATCCTAGACAATCCCAAAGCTTGTCTGAAAAACTTTTTTGCCCGCAATGAGAATCGGGCTAGGAAATTCGAGAAGAAAGAAAAAAAGATTTGGATGTTTAGCATTCCAGCAGAGCCTTTTAGCCAATAGGCAGGCTTCGATTCCTTCAGAATGCCCTCGAAAGTCCAGTGGTGACATTGATTCCTGGAGTCCTTCCCACTCCTCGACCAAAGCGATGGCAATTTCCTTTAAAAAGAAAACGTATCTCTCAGCAATTTCACGGCCGTTGACGGAATTGAACGCTCCCTGACGATTTCCAAATGGAGTGTTCAATTCCAATTCCATCGGTTAGAGCACAACAATGAACAGAACCGGAATTTCTGATTCTCCTCAGTTCATGGAAATTACTTGAGGGCATTTGAATAAAACTCGGAGTTAGGACATTCCCGATTCCGTCTGCGGTTGATATTTTGGTGGCGTCACATTTTCGGAGCACCAAAACCAGAAAGCAGAATATTTTGTCTCAAGGCATTCTTGTTCGACATAACAAGAAAAAGATGGAGTTTTCTATTAAAGTTCTAACCCGGTGAGTTGAGATGTAGTTTGCCATCGATTTAACTTCTGAATATAAGAAGAGAACTTTACAAAAAGTTTTTGTGCAAAGAAGGAATATTTTGAAGCTTTTAAATAGTGAATTTGATTTTAGGAAACATACAAATAGTTAAATATATTGTAAAAAAGGGTGGCATTGTTTTGCTACTAGGATAAAATTAATTTTATAAAATTATTAAAAAAAGGATTTTAAGATCGTGGGAATTAAAAACAAGAAATTTATTTTTTGTACATAAGTTATTAATTACTAGCTTTTATATATTGTTTATTTTCATTTATTACGAATGCATTTATGAAAGTATAAAGGAAAATACAATCTGTAGGGAAATTTCAAAAAAAAAAATCTTATAACTGTTTGCTCTGTAATAAGAACGAAATACTGTAATAAGTATTAATTCAAAAAAAAAAGCAGAAATTTTTTGTCATATAATGAAACATATTATTTTCAAGTAAAATGTGAGAAGTTAAAAAGATTAAATCGGCTTATTTTGGTATAGAAGTAAAATTTCAAAATCAGTTATTTAATCATGTTTTATTCTTTGAAAGCATAAGCATATTACTTTGATGTGACTAGTTTTAAAAGAAAGTTGAAGTGACTAGTTTTAAATCTAGTCTTAATTTAATAATAATATGTATTTTTTTTAACCTTTACTTCGTTTTTTCTTCTTTGCAGGTACAGATTTTAAACGGTATTTAAACTTAACTGTATTTTAAAAAAATCTTTAATAATTTTATCAAAATTTAAATATAATTTACCGAAATTATACATAAAATAGAAACAGATTAACGAGCAATAATATGTGAATTTTAGGTAACCTTTTACCAGCTGAATCTAAACTTTTTTGAGATAAAATCAAGAAAATCAAATTAAATAAAGTTGACTTTTGCTTTTTTCCTTTATACCAAGTAGATGTAGAGTAGTCTGAAATGGAAAACTTCATTTCATTTGAATTAAAATTTTGGAGTGAAATACTAATGTAAAATGTGCAAATTATGTTAGTTCTAATAGCATAATTGGATATCAACATCTATATCTCCAAGATAGTGGGGACGCAATAGCCTGATTGTAAGATCTTGGCTTAGAAACTGGAGCTTTTTAGTTTCCAGGGTGGATTTTATCGACAAAGAGAAGTGTAAGCGGGTCTTATGTATGTTAGATTCGTCAGGACCAAGCGTACTCCCACTGGTATGTGGCGTAGTGTGGAAATTTGGTGAGGGGGTGCTTGATTAGATGTCATCCTCCTCATCTGATCGCAGTTCAAAATTACAATGTCTCTCCCCCAAAAGCTCCAATGTTGCTTTAAAGTGGGACGTTAATATAGCTAAACTAAACTGAACCATGATAGTGATATTTGATCATGCAGGTTTAAGAGTCTCGCAATAATAATTGGAGACTTTTTCAATATCAGTTACTCAGAATTTTGAATATCAGACATCAGTTACGAAACATTCACTAGTCAGGCGTGTGGGAGTAAAAAGAGGATATTTATTAAATACCACACGCATATTTGCAAAATTATAAAGTTTGTTCGGAAAAAATAAATCAGTTTCATTTTCAAATGAAATAAAACTTAACTCACCCCGGCTAAGCAAAGCTTTTAATTGCAGAAAAGTAAGCCAGGTACATTAAAAATAAAGGAAATTTTGAAATTGCTACTAGTTATCAAGCATCAATGCGCAATAAAGCGAATAGACATCAGATTCCCATTAAATCAAGAACATAGCAAAGTCATCAAAGATTTCGTAATATGTAAATACTTTTTTTAGCAGCAACAAATTTTAAAATATGAGAGCCTTTAACTTTGTAAATGCTCTCAGACCATATGATAAGAGCCTGAAATCTGACATAATATCTATCTACACATTGCAGAATAAGAATAAAATATATGGAGAGCATGACAGAGTGCCAGAATATACTATCCCAGATTATCAAGTTACTTTTACACAGTGTTACTAAGATGTCTGCAAAATAAACGAACAAGATTTGTGAATATTTCCAGTTGGCTTTTTGCCAAGTGAAATTTCTCTTTCCATTTTGGCAGCGGTAATTTGTCAATTCGTGTCTGTTGGATAATGTACTCCAGTGAGTGATGACCCGTTGAAAATATCTTTCAGTCTTTCCAGAGGTGCTGCACAAGATGCAGGCAAAATGGAGAAGCGATGTAGAAAATGATTCTGCTTTATATCTGGAATCTTCTCCAATGGATTACCCATTAGTTAAGTGCATTGCAGTTTAGTTATGAAATAGATAACATTTTGTACGTAAGCCTAAATTTATTTCTTCAATTCCTTGACAAACGGTTTGTGTTAAAATTGTTTTTTTTTTTCGTTCAGCATTGTAGACAGTACGGAGGTCATAAAATTTTAGAATCGGTTTAGTGTTACATAAGAATATCTAAAATCTTTTTCTTAAATTAGTAAAAATATTTTTTTAAACATTTAATGATAATATGAACACATTTTACTAATATTTTATAAAACACAATGAAAGCAGTGAAATATAGTTTATTATTGTAAAAAATTATAGTATAAAATATAGTTTAATTTTTTATTTCAATTTTATTACACTTGTTCATAAATTTTTATATATTTATATGTAAAATATCTATCGCATTTATAATAATGAAATTTAACAAGTAGGCAATCGTAAAAATAGCTCACTGCATTTCGAATAAAATTTAGCACAGAAATAATTTTTATTACGTGCTGTTATGGTGGTAAGACTTACGAGTACAGAACTAGATTTTCAATTACCCCGCCAAAATTTCGCCAAACAATAAAAAATGTCCCCTTAAACGGATTATTATAGTTAGAGTTGTAGCTGATCAAAAATTCCAGTTAGGAAATGGGATTATACGATTTAGCTTAATTGTTTTGTGTAATTTTTTGCATACTTATTTTTTTAACCATTTCTGATTATAGCAGAAAAATATTGATATATCACCTAATATAAAAAATTAATGTCAAAAAATAAAATTTGTTTTATATTACAATTTCCTAAACTTCAACAAATATTTGCCTTGTCGTATTTTTTTGAAGTCCTTATCATTCCTCATTCCTAGCTATTTTGAAACAAGAAAAGCCAAAACATTTTTTCATGGATTTTTGATTCGCTGTTTTCTTGATGAGTTCAAGGTTGCGTCACAGCTTCTTTGAACGAAAAGAACATATTTTTTCGCTAAGAAAGTCAGGAAATACTTTTTGATGGAGGTGGGAGGGTGCAAAATGAGAGAGGGAGTGAGAGTAGTATGCAAATACACTATCTCAACCATAAATTTTATGACAAAGGGAAAAATACAAGAATGTAAGCAACGAAATGCTTCACTGAGTGTTATTGATTACAGTGATATAAAGCGCAGATAATTTAGAACATTTGGTTGCCACTGTAATCAACTTGATATATTTTATAGGGTAGACGAAAATCTGTTTTAGCTGTCTGAGTATAAGTAAAATCCATAACTACCAAACATAAAGAGCTAGACATATAAAATTAGGTCGCAGATTTAGAATCTTAAGTGTATATATAAATTTTGAACAAAATCGGTTTTTGCTTTCACTTGCATTTAATCATGGTAATTCGAAATCGCTATGAAGACTAGTCTGGTATTTCCTTACTAAAATTGTAGTTGTGTGTTAAATTCCAATTGAACAAAAATAATTCAAAATGCGTGTTTTGTTTTCTTTGCATTATTTTGTATACTAAAAACAAGTAATACTAAAAAGTAATAATTCAATTCCTACTTAGGCCAACAAAGAAAGATTTTGTTTTAGTTACTTTTTATTAAATAATTATCAAAAAATTATTGAATTTTAAAAAATTGTTGATTTTCGAAGAGTTTTAACTCGTCCTCTTCACTTTCACGTGAAAATTACTGAAATCCCTACATTTTATCGATGGAATTACTGCCTGTGGATTTTAATTCTCATTAAAAACTGCTAAAACTCTATTTAAAGTATTAAAAATTAAATTCAAGTAATAATTAATATTTGAAAAAAACTTTATTAACATCGAGTATCATCCATTACAGTTTTAAAACAATGTATTTGAGTTTAAGTGGGTGATTAAAAAGTATGTATTTTATGAACGACTGAAAATTTGAATAAGATATATTAAAAATATATATTTAAGGAGAGTATAAACTAATAGTAGAAAGTGGAAAGGTTTAAATAAACCGTTGATAAATCGCTCTTATAACTTACTATGGCAACTATCAAATGTGAACAACCTATCATACATCAATTACAAACTGCTTCATTGCAAGTTTCTATAACTGCATTGAAGTATACATCTTTCTTCGCTAATTAATTGCAAAACGTTTTCCGGAATATTCTGGAATGTGTTGGTCATGTCACTTAAAAGTCAATTCAATCAGAGAAAAGAAGAAATCAAGAAATAGAGGTCAAACAAAAAGTTTAATCTATTGCAAAAATAAGCTTAAATATCACTTAAGTGGATAATCATTCTTACTTAGCCCTAAAAATTGTAATTCCTTCCTTTCGAAACAATTCTATTGCAAAAATAGTCTTCAAACTATCTTCAGATTCAAATATTTTTAATGAAATCACTTCCATCGCCGTAAAATTTCTCCCTTAATACTTTTTTTCAGTTTGTTACTCAACCTAAGTAATGCTTTTTAATTATTATAATGGGATTTAAAATCATTCATCAAGTTATTAACCTGTATGCTTTTAACTTCTGATTTTAATTTTGGCTTTTGCTTCGTAATATATACAGTTTTTAATGTGCAATAAACTGCTTTAATTGAATTTTTTTCAATCGAATCGCAAAAAAAGATGCATTTCATATTAATCACTTAATATCCTAAAAATTTTATAATTTGGACGAACAAGTTGGAGACCAAAGGCAATTATTACAACGAAATAGAAAACTGTCATGAATAGGGCTATGAAATCAAAGATCTATATTCACGTGTCGTTCAGGGTCTTGGCAAAGATTTACAATTTCATGCGAAGAGAAAAGAGATTGGACAGATGCACGAAACTTTTAAAGTGACCACTGCCTCCAATTTTCTTTTTTTCCTTAAAAACACTCCTTTTTGACCTGATCATAAGTTCATTCATTTAGATATGCATTCCATATATATCAAATATACAGGTACAGTCAATCAAAGGATTTTGCGTAGGTGTAATAGATGGAATATATAACACTGAATAAGGGAAATCTTTCTAAAGCTCTGCAAGTTGGCTCTTTTGTTCGATGGTCTCACAAAAGAACGCATTGATAGGTTTTGGTTATGGAATATACTTTTTCATCTTCAAGGGAGACGGTTTTGTTAGATTGTGCTGAAGCAGTGGCATTCATAGCTGATAAATATGTATTATATATCATCTCTATATTTCATGCGGCATTTTATCAAGGGAGCATTGGGAAACTTCTGAGTCACAGCATTGCGCAATGATGCTGGTAACGTATATGGAGCCTTATTTTTATAAAGATGAGGTTTCATTGAATATTATTTTATGATAGAACAATATATTATTTCTTCTACGAAGGAAAATCATATTAATTCCTTTAATTTTTGTTCATCCCCAGAAATTCACTAACTAGTACAAATATAATCCCATCAATTTATATATACACCATATATTATTTTATCTGTTTCAAAGTAATTTTTTAACATCTCGTTAAGATTTTTAAGATCTTTTCCATCTTTTAATAATTTTCCCTTCATATTGATATTTTAGTAATTAATAATTATATTTTATGACATTATTAGTCGATCCAATTGTATAATTGGAATATTCATTAAAACTATCTATCTTCACTCTTCTTTGCATATAAAGGATTAGATCTAAGAAATCTCTTATTTAAATTACATCAATGCTTTCAATGTTCAACAAATTTAGCAATGAGCAATCCTGATTTTTCTCACATTGCTAGTTATTTAATAAATATTTTTGCTGCTGAATTGGAAGCTTTATTTGCCTTAAGCGGAAAAAAAAGAATATATCTGACGCAAGTTAAGAAAAAAAGTCTTCATCTACTATCGATGCTTTTAGTAATTCAGGATTTTCTTTTTCTTTTCATTTATAATTATCAATAAACGAATGATTGTTTTTTCCTACTCAAATTAGGATAAAACTTGAAATTTTAAATGCTGATACATCATTAAATGTTATTGACCCATGTGAAATAATGTTTAATTAAATTTGCTATATAATTGTGTCGTCTATTATCATGTATTACATTCCATCCAATTATGAATGATTTTTTTAATTCATTGTCATTACCAATGATGGATTTTCATTATATGCAGCCTTAGGCAACACCCATTATAAAACCTCTTTTAATAAAATTTTTGGTTTAGTTTAATTTCTGTAATTTGGGGAGAAATTGATGATTTGGTTAATTATTTAAAGAACTATAAAAATTATTTTCGGCTGAGCATATGCAAATGTTGCTCAAAACAAGTATAATACTTATGCATATGTGATAGAGCTCATCAATTGGTACCAAAAAATAGGCGTTTTGAATTCGATGACAAAGATCTACGTACTGCCAAAATTATCTCATTCTTTATATCAAATAAAAATTCAATAAAAAATTGAGTGCATCAGACATCATTACTGTTGTGAGAAATGGAGTCAATCAAATGATTTATAAAAATCCACACCACATATTCATTTAAAGAAATTGCCACTGATGATAAACCTTCTGTTCAAATAAAAGTTTTAATATTCCTGACAGTGATAGTTTAGAAAATTAATGGGTCTATCTCGATTTAAGCAGTGATCGTATGTCCAAACTGCATTTCCATGGAAAAAATGATCGTATTTTATATACAATTTTAAACATTAAATTTTTAACATTTACATTGTAAAAAAAATTATCTTTGAAATTTAGTTGTCCATGTAACTGATGCAAGAGTCTATGGACTTAAGGAATACAGTAGCAGCTCCAGTTATTTCTTTGAAATATTTTCTACCACGTTGTTTTGAAATGTTGAGCACTAGACTAACTGTGCTTACGATAACATTAAAAGAAACTTGAAAAAAAAAATTAAATGCAAATTTCTGTTTCCCATGTACAAAGCTTCATGGTCTTCGGATCAAAAAGGATTCTGTAACTTATAATCGCTAAACCGTTCTCGCAAGCACTTCTTAAAGAAGATGCTGAGAATTCAGAAAGTGACGTTTTTATTTTTCTATAATTATGCTAGCATTATAATTACATGCATTATATCGAAGCGTTTTGTGTCATTGAAATTTGCTATTTTTTTAGAAGCCTACAAGCACGAAAGAAAATGTTAGTTTCTTTTACTGTCCAGCGTCCCAGGATTAAAGAGATATCTGAATGTTTCATTGCTCAAGTTTCTCTCCCCATCTTTATGAATCTGAAGCAACTGTTAAGATGATGAAATTGAACATTATGCATTATTAATAATTTTTTTTTCCAATTCATAATGACTAAGTGATATAAATATTTGCTTATGGCTGGTGGGTTTTTTTTTGTGTATGTGTGTGTGTGTGCGCGCGCTGAAGATATTTGAATCTCTGAAACAAATGTTTCCATCTAAATGCTTGGTAGGCTTATTTTAAAATTAAAATAATATCTCTCCACATTCAGAAGAAATAAATATGAAATTTTGAATGTGCATAAACGAATGCTTGGGAAACATTTTATTCATTGTCACTTTTACAATACGGTGAAACTATCAAAAGTATTTTATTTTTTGATCTGCAAAGAAGTCAAAATTGCCAACTTTATCTAATGAAAACTGATATTTGGAAGTTGAGCCAAGATGCAATATTTAAGGAAATAAAAGCCCGTCCAGTTTTGAAGGAACATTTTGTATATAATAAATGATATAAAACATAATAGAATCTGACCAATTATGTTGAGAAAATTGTTAATATTATTTGTTGTAATATTTTATAATTTATAGAATTCATATGTGTATACGCAAGGATTACAATTCATATTTTTTGTAGTTTTAATTTTAAATTAGCAGATATATAATTAGTATTTCTAACACGCGTTTTAAAATTGCTGAATATTGACTTCTCATGCTCTGAAATAAGGGATAAAAATACACCTGCAGCATAATTGTCAAAGATGCCTGAAATTTCTTTATCTGAATCGAGAAGTGTAAAAGAAATCCCTAAAAGAATATCTTAGTAAAGAGGGAGGGACAAAGGGAAAAATGTGTAATTTTTTCTCTTTTGTGATCTGGTGAAAACGGTTGCCTTTCTTCCTATCAGTAAACTATGCCCTTCCATGGAAAAATAAATTGAAGTTATTTCCAAGTTTATATTCTTTTCGATCATGCAGTTTCAAAACTTAATTACCAATGTCCGCCAAGTAAGAAAATAAAATTTATGAACTGACCTGCCTACAACCCCTTTGGTCTAATGGCCTTGGAGAGTTGCCTAGCTGAAAATCGAACGCTTCTCATTATACAATTCACACATTTAGTGCACAAGAAAATCAACTGAATTTCCTCGTAACTTGTTCAATCAGTTCTTTTAAATCAAGTATTGTGATGATAAAATGAAAAGAAAGGGTTAAAAAAACGGGTAACGGCTTCAATTCTTTCCTCTAATTCTAGGCAGCGCTTTTCAAGTCGTTAAAACTGTCGTTTGCAGCACTCGAAGGGAAAATTCAATGAAACAATAAACAGACTTTATCGTTTCAGGCCTTACAGATAAGGAGTAGAAATCGATGGCTTTGGCTGCAATTACTGTCTTACTGGGACGCCAGCCCAGTTTGTGAGGACGGTACTAATGTGAGGCGCATTCGGTTTATCTTTATTTCCTTTTCGTGATTTTGTTTCCTACGCTTCGAATGATGCCGTTTATAGTTTTTGTGCCGTTGCCGATTCAATGCACCTCGGTTTTAATTACTGTTTCGATTGAAGATCGTGTAAAACTTGTTATTAGTTTTCTTTAGAACAATTGGAAATCTGATACTGAGCTTTTTCATTGCTAATTTAAATTTTGGGTACTCAGTATTAATTACCGGTTCAATGAACTTTAGAATTATTTTTAAAGAATATTAAGATGAGTTTATATTTAATACTGATTTACGAGTTAACTTTATATGTCGCTGATTTTCGAAAGATGAAATTATGCTTTTTTTTTCTTCTATTTAATCTTGAAATCCTAAATTTCCTTCGCTATTAATAACGTCTATTTTTAATTTTTAACTTCATTTAACATTTCATTCTTATTTCGTTAGGGACCTTATTTAATTTCATAAATTATGCCATTCTAAATGCACATTTATATCAGTTACGTTTTTTATACATCTCATAAACTCTAGAAATTGAACAGAAATCTTGTTCTTTAATTTTCAACAACGAAAAATATCATGCTATCAGATAGTTAATGGTATAATGAAAAAGATTTGAATTCCTGTTCAAAAATGTAATCTGTTGTTAGAAATTGGACAACAATATCGAATTAAAAATTTTCAAATATAAAAAAATCCCAAGATTATAAAATTAAAAAAAAAAATCATGAAAAAGGTAATTTTTATAATTTGAAACAGCATACAATCAAATTTTGTGTGATAATACTTACTAAATTATCGTTGAGAAATATCAAACTGCAGGTTAAATTTTAATTGAAATTTTCTTCTGAGGTAGATATGCATTCCCAACTTTCAAGGTATGCATTTGCCAAATCTGGTGCATCTAGGCCAAACGGTTTGGTATATAGAAAGCCATTACGCACACTCATCTTTATTATTAGATTACTGGTAGAGATGATTTGTGTTTTCATTCATGACTTTGATTCAAAATAATGCCATAATTTTTTCACGCTGAAATACTTTACACTTAGCAATTATGTAGAACATTCTTAAACTTTTGACTCGTAAAACCATAGCAATGAGATCCTACGAACTACTACATAGTTCCTCTATTGCAGGTGATATTGGGTACCTTTCTTTTGCATGATATGGTGAAATGAATCTTCATGCCACTGATTGTATACGATAGAATTTTACATTCCAGATCACTTGCTTCTTTAGCTTCATCGAAAATAATTGAATCTTGTGCTTTATCAATCTTTCAAATCTTTGGAAAGTTGTTTATGAAATGATACATTTTCAGCTATATACATGTTACATAATCATTAAGTAGTTAATCATTTATTAATAATTGGTTTAAAGTGCTCAATTATCGAACTGATCATATCAATAAGATTATAAAACTTGCCGATTTATTATGTTGCCAGATAATCCTTATTGATATATGATTAATTACATTAACTGTACTATGAAGATACAATATCATATATTTGCATAATGCAATAAAATCCTAATTCCAAACTTACTCAGTGTGTTTTGCACTTAAAAATCTTAAATAGGTCAGATTGTTTCAATTACGGTTTCATATTACTTTCAAGAGAATGAGAACAAACTAGATCGAGTAACTATCGTTTATCTGTAAATTTGAGTTTAAGAGTTATCGATGGTAATTTGGTGAATCGAATAATCGTTAAATTAGCTTAAAAAATGCTTTTATTCAAATTTTTACTCGTAATACAAATATTTATCTATAGAAATTAAATATAAAATTTATTTAACAGCGTTCTATTTTCCGTTTTTCGTCTGAAAGCCGCATTGTTGTCGTTTTGAAGTATTAACTTCCTTATTTGTATTTATTTTCCTTGAAAATATTAATGAATATTTACATTTTTCAAATAAATATTTCAGTCTAACACATTCGATATAAACAATATTTCGGTTTCCATATCATTTGATGTATATTTTTGTGGTCGTATTTTATTTATCATATACAAAGAAAGACTATAGCAATTGTTAAAAATATATGAAGTCAAAATTAATACAAATCTCCCGTTTCAGACCTATCTGAGTCTGAAAAGGACAATTTTGGAATTATGTCTATGCACACAGTAATTTAAAAATGCTTTGAGCTAAACAAATGAAATTTGTATGTCGTCTTTAAACCAAATTTTGTAAATTTCAGTAAAAGTTTGAACGATATCAAAGGACGTCTATCTATCCGGCTGTTCTAAAATAAATTACCTTTTTCTAGTTTGTAATTATGTAAAGATAATAAAATTTCTTTGACAAATTCATCAGCTAATGCATTGGTACACTTCTATTTTAGAACCCAATCCACAGAAGAGTTATTTGTATTTTCAGAATCATAAAAACATGATAACTTAAAAATAGAATGTCTAAAATAAGCATATGTAATTTAACGTATTACTTTCTGATTACATTTGTTATTGTCGAATTTAATGGTCGAAAATAGGAATTTCAAAATTCCCGTTAGATCATCTGTTGTCTATATATAAATCGCAACCCATCGATTAATTGCCATAGATCGCACTCTAATAAATTATTTCGTAGTTATTGTTGCGTATATTAACATTCATTAATATATTTATCTGTGAATGTACGAGAAAGTTTGGGAGAGCTCACTTCCATTGGTTTAAACCTGAATATTCTTTCTTATTTTATTTACATTTACATTTTTAATTATTATTAACTAATATCTCTGCATTTGATTTGTCAAAGAACTGGTAATGGATCGAAATAATTGGATTTATATTGTTCAATACGTTTTGTGTTTTAAAAATATATAAAAAAACTGAATTTCTTATATATCATCTTAATTATACCATTTGGAACGTTAGTAAACTGGTCCTATTTAAAAAAAAAATGTAAATTCATTTTTTTACAGTTTTTCTTTTCATTATGAATAATTGAACTGACCTTTTTCTGCCTCTTTCTCTAATGCACAACAAACAATTACCATATTAGGTTTTCAACTTAAAGAGAGACGTCTTGCGCCAAATAAAGTATCATTTTATACTGGGCTCCACTTCCGAAAAATCAATTCAACTCTTTCCCACTTAGTTATGCGCGCTCGTTAGCGTCTTGCCAAGCGAAGCAGAATAACTTAACTGCGTCTGTTAGTCTCTTTCTAGTCATGTCTCTTTTAGTGAGAAGAAGGATTCAGTGTCTCTCAGAAAGAATGTTTCCTTGGAGGTTGTTTGGATTTTCGCTTCTCTAGGGAAATCTGCTTGCTAAAGCTAGGATTGACTTTCGTTTCTGTGGTATTGGGATGGAAGTGGGTTTGAAGGATATATACATTCGAAATACTTCCAACATGCACACTGACTATTGACTTATTGGAGAAGAAATCTGTTAAGGTATACTGCTGGAGATGTATAAGGAACATGTTTTGCTACAATTTGGGAGTTTATTTTCAACAATTCTCTTTTCTTTATAGTACTGGCATCGATTTTTTTTCTTCTGGCATCCTATCGATATTGATATGGACAGGGAAATTTAGAAACCTATTTGTTGAAACAATGGGCTGCCATCTTGCATCTCGGCAAACGTTTCTCTTAGTAAGGCTATCCTAAGAAGGTGCAAATCCATTTGAGAATCATATTAATTGGCAGTTTTGCTTTCTGTAAACTCATAAAATGAAGAGTTTTCCTCTCCTACTACACAGATTTTAAAATTTAAAGGGATTAAAAGATAAATTGACTTTAATGCTTAACAAAAAGTGAAGACTAAAATATTCTTTGACAAGTTTTTATTTTTTTTAAATGAAGCCAAACTTTTTCATAATATTAGTTATAGTATATGTTTGGGGCTCAATTTTTATTTTCTCTATTGAAGGTGCGAAAATAAAGTAGAAGTAAAAAAAATGCGTACAAGTTTATTCCAGCTACGATGCAAGAAAGCTCCATTAAAAATGGCTAAATATTTATTCCAAATGTGGTTAGAACCATATCTTTTTGAAGATTTTATTCAGCTACAGGGGATAAGATGTCTTTTCTTAGATCCTTAATCATTAGTTTCTTGCAGGGGCACCCAGACCATGTGTCGTGTTCGCCACTTTTTAAATAAGACGTATAACCTTAATCAAGAATTCACTACTCTTGAAACAGGCCTGTTATGAACGAAGACTGGGAGTAATTGGGCCAATCTACTAAAATCTGGCTTGGTCTATCTTTTCAAAGAAACTAATGAATACATTGCTAAATATTAACACTGAATAATTTGAGGGACAGCCATGAAATCTCTATCAAACATATGAAAGGTAAACATGAATCTATTGCCTTTTGAAATTCTCGTAACAAAATTCCTCATTGTCCAGGCATTATTCTACAAGATTTAGCATTTTAATGGTAAGTTTATTATTTGGGATTAATGAATGCTCACTATTTTTTGACCGAGTTTGTGGAATATCACCTTCTAGAATGATATGCAAGATGATTATTTAAGTTATACATTGCGCTACAGAGTATCTATCCACCATTCAACTTAATTTTCTTTTACTGTGTCGGGTAAGGCAATGAATTCAGAAACAGCAATCTATTAAAGACTTTTTCAAAAACTAAAAAAAAGCTTTAAATCTTATTTTAGCTTAACCGTTTTAACTTAGTTCCGTATTTCTGTAATCATATGTCAATGAAAAAAAAATTGAGTCAATTTTCTTTAGAACCAGTCCTACGTTTTACTTCAACACATTGTTTGTTTCCTACATTGAAGTTAAGCATTAGAGAACATTTTATAACTTGCTTTTTCCCTTAATAAATTCTTGAAACGTGCAATGCTATAGATAAACTACCAATATGGAGTCTTCAATTTTTACCCATGTTACCTCAACAGTTTCTATAATTCAGCGGGTCACGTTCACATTCTAAATAGTTGGACATAAATAGAGGGTTTAGTACTCATTAAGAAATGAGAAAATATGTATTAAGTTTTGTGCATAAACTTTGGCTTCTGTTATTGGTGGATAAAGAAATGAGAAATTTATAGAACTCTTGTCTATGCGGCTTTTTTGTTATCCGATTTGCCCTTCCACCACATTAGGATAGATATTCAGGAATGCACTCTAATAAAATTACATCACTTTTTATCTAGCCACTATTCAACATAGAATAATCCATATCCAAATGATTGGTGTACTTTGAAAATAAGATTCTACAATTCACTGACCAAATTTACATTTGTACTTGCGTAAATGAAGTGACAAGTTGTTTGCTTACATCAACATTTCTAAGTCATTAAATTCTCTTCTTTAGGAACATTAAGTTTAGCGCAACAAAGTATTGGCCACATTACATTTTCGAGTAAAGAGAAACATCTGAGATTAATTTAAGTATCATTTTATCCTGAGCATAGCTTTCGAAAAACCAATTCAACTCCTTTTCTCTTGGAATTACGTGCCCAAGAGTTCGCACTCGTTACCACCCTCCTTTTCGAATAAGACAGAAAAACTTAACTGCGACTGCCTCTTCCTTGTCTCGTCTCTTCTAGGAAGAGGAAGGATTCAGTGTCTTTCGGAAATATGCTTTGTTAGTGGTGGTTTGGGTTTGGCTCCTTCTGGAAAATATCGGCCCCTTTCATGTGAAAGCTGTTGGGATGGACTCCTTAGAGTTCTAACGCATTTTGGAGAATTTAGGCAGGTATTTGTAAGGTTTTCTTCATGTTTTTGACTTATCATAAGAGTATTCTATTGAAGTGTAGTATTTATCTAAATAAACGATACATTGCCCTTAAAACAATCAACAAACCCCATAACTGCTATAGATACTCTACCAGTTTATTTTTATTTACATGAATTCTTAGGAGTAAAATTTAGCTATCCTCTATTCATTAAACAGTAGAAAACACTAAGTATCTTATAAATTTCCATTTACTTATTTACTGAATTACTCCAAATTTAATGACTAGATTTTTTGATAACTAAAGGAAAAAGTAGATAGCTCGCTTATTCTACTGCAAAAAAAAAGTTATCTTTTAATTCGTTGGAGAAAAAGTGGAAAAAATGAAATGACTCTTTTCCTATGTCAAAATCATCGTTTCAAATGAAACGATTTCCTGAAACTTTAATCAAATGGTTTTGTAATCTAATGGTTTATCTAATGATTGTCTTTGAATGACTTGTCTAATGGTTTTGAGTTTCAATGTCTTCTTGGTTATGATTCTTGAAATGAAAATATCAAAATCAATGTCATTCAGAATTGTAGCTCATTATTTAATATTTCCCTCAGTTCAATAACAACTAGCTGGTTTGGAAAGTTATAACTACTATCATTCAGGATTTGTAATAATTGAAATGGTATTAACGTTTTGACGTTTTTCTCATTTGGTTTATTAAATACAAAATTGAAATTCGCTATGCGTTTTGCAGACGGCATTAACTGTTTCATTTTTCACCTGTTTTCAAAGTAAAATCATCGAGAAAAATTTATTGTACTTTGATTTGATTTTCTGGAAAAAGATCCAGTGTTTAATGAATTTTGCTGCTCAAGTTCTTCATGAATATAAATTTCATCGAAAGAATTTTAATACTGCAAAACATAAATGTTTATTAAGTAGATCTGAGTGGATCACATAACCGCAATTTATTTTTAAGAGACGTATTTTGATTAATTTATGTATAATATTAGGCATAATATATACATAGAATAAGTAAATAGGTTTTCAGATTAAATTTAAAATGTATAACAGTATGAAAGTGGGGAAAAAAGTAATTTTAAAACAATATTGTTAGATGAGTTTTAGATGCCTTTAGAAGTATTCTTTGGCATAATTGAAGTGTGAAGCTGTAAAAGTGGACAAAATTTCACTTTACTGAAAAAATGACTTTGGCAAGCACATTACAGATAAAAATTTGAGTTACAAAATTCAATATTATTTGAAAAAATCCTAAAATCCAGATAGAATTAAAATTTAAATAATTTGATTCATCTTTTACATATCATGAGAAGCAATATAAAAATTATTTTAGATTATTAATACTTTCTTTCCAAAACTCTTTAAATAATAACTAAAACTGTCCTTACTTTATTCTTTCTCTGAATGTATGTTTTATTCAATTACTGCAACATTTGTTGAAAAAGTCAAGTGCTTATCACCATAGTAACATACAATAGTATTGATTTTCATCATTCATGACAAAAGACTTCATGTGCATTGTTTATTGAACCGTAGATACAGTTTTCAAATCTGTCAGAGGAAAGAAGAATTTAAAAATAAACTCTGAATATTTCAAAAATTTAAATATAAAACTTTTGACATGAATGCCCCTCTTTCTCATTTAAAATTTTTCCGAAAGGATGCAATCATAACTTTTCATTTTAATGAATAAATGGAATAAATATTTAATTCCATTTGTTATGTTTTACAGTTATGAAGGATTTACATTGTATACTGAAGTCTATATCAAATGTGTATAGACTTGATTATTGAACAGAATATTTCACCAAATATTTGTAGAATTGATATCATCAATAAACTGCATTTAAAGGCTCTATAAAGGAAAGCGTTGGACTTTGAGCGTCAATATTCGACACATTATTTTTTTAATTGAAACTATGTATTAAGAAATCGTGTCTGAAATTTTATTTGTCATTCAAATTTAAATGAAATGTTAATGTTTTTCTTTAAAATTACAGTGTTTTTTTATTGAACAAAAGCTACTTTTACATCATTTTAAATATTAGACAATTTATCTTTTCAGTGATAAAGATTAATTTCCTTAATATATTTTAATTTTAATGAAATATTGATATATAATTAAATATACGCTTTACATTGCTTTAATTACTGCAGTTAAGTACGCTAGTGTTGTGACAATATTAAATACAAATCTTTTTCTGTGATTTGTTAACATAACCTTTGCTATTATTAGAATTATTTTTTACAAAAACAAGCCAATCAAACGAAAAAAAAAATAGTATAATGCTACTACTTTTTGAGCTAGAGTTTCGAATCTCCTTTGAATTAGTTTTTGTATAAGCAATAACCCGAGTTAAAGATTCTAAAGCAAACAAGAAATCCGCATAAGTGTTATAAGCAATTTTTGTAAATAACTAAGCAAAACTGCAACGAATAAAGTTTGCACATACAAAAGACTATAGAATTTGTTTTATGCATCCAATGAAATTACTTTTTTTGAGTGCTGCATAAATGATAGCTATATAACAACCATTATATAATTTCAAGAATAGAATGAATAGTTTTTGCAGAATATTTTTATTCCTGAAACAAATCGAATAATTACTTTGAGTATGTCCTGTAAAAAAAAAAAAGAAATTCGCTTCATTTTTTTAAACAGCATTTTTTTCTCATTCGAAATACCGTTTAAATGCAAAATGAGCTAGGCATTGCATTACTAGCTTACTTCATACTTTTTAAGATCTTTAAGCTATTCTGACCAGTACTTATCTTTATATAATCTGATCATGAATATTTATTTCCTGGACAAATAACACTATTTCAGAACCCTTATACCACAATAATCAAGCTATGCATTTCTCTAATTTTCTATTTATATCTATAAGCATTCAATTATATCACATAAAAGAGCAGCAGCATTTAAAATGGACGCACTATAAAAAAAAAAACTTATTTCTTGAACTCGTTATTTCTTGATCCTAAAGTGAAATCCTACTTGTAAAGGCAACAAGAATTGAAGAATTTAATTTAAAACATTGTTGGTACATGACCGTACCTTAATCAAAATGGAATACCGAAATTTCTGACTGGGTAGTCATTGAATAGAAAAAGGCAAGATAAAATATAAATAGTAGCAATGAATTATATTTGCATAAAATATTCTTAAAAATTGATTAGAAACGGAAAATAAATTATACGGCAAAACATTGGTATCATCGAAATTTAATTCTTTGAATTTTAAGAAAAATGCTCACTCTCCGAAGTAAATGTGCTCTAAATTTGATAGTTCTGATCTGGAAAGACCCAATACATGCACACACATAAACAAAAAAGATTAGTATTAATAGAGATTAAGTAACTTTAATAATTGCTACCCAAAAAAAGTTTTTGTATTTCGCATAGTTGTACCAATTTATGAAATTTTGGATTTGCTTTTTCTCATCTAATTTTACAAGGAATAACCCAAGAATGGGAATATTATCGGACACTAAAAAATTTACTCCGACAACTGGAAAAAAGAGTATTTCATTAATTAAAACTTTTAAGCATCTAAAATTGTATTTTGAATAAAGGTGCCATAAACTTTGAATCGTGTTTTAAATATGAAGCAGTAATTTTGTGACTTATTTTTAATTATTGTAAATTTATTTCTTCATTGCTATAGACAACCATTTCTTAAGGAGGAAAAAAGGTTACATTTCATGAGCCGTATATTTTAAACTATGTTTCCGAAATATTTCCGTATTTAATTATTCATACAATAATAATATGTGAAGAGTCAGAGAAAAAATTGAATTGTTACAATGCATGCGAATTTTTAAAACAAATAGCTCTGTGCCACTAATGGTACAAAGAATGGAACAAGTTCTGTCTTAATACAACTTTTTTAAGGCACGAACAAAAATTCCTTCATTATATTTTGAGCGTAATCCTTTTATCTACATAAGAATACTCTTTTTTATCGCTTAATCTCTTCCATTATAGACCATGCTTTAAAAACTCGGAAGTATGCATTTTTCGATAACCTTTCGGGAAAATTCTTCAAAAGAATTGGTATTTAATGAATATTGCTTATTTACCTAGGATAAATTTCAATTTGATAATCATTATAAATTGTACGGATATTTGAGTAATATTTTCTATATAAATTACCACAAAACACACAGAAAGATAAAATTATTTCTGCATAAAATATGATGCTTTTCTTTCAGTTTTTGATCTAATAAATAGTATTTAAAAGACCGCTTGAAGTTTATATTCTATTAATATCCAAAGACATTAAAACTGTCGATGTTTGCAAAAAAATGACATTTTTTAAAGTAATTTTATTGGATAGACCAATCCTTGAGCTTTTTAAAACAGGTTTATTTATGAATCTACGTTTATTAGAAGTCAAGATATTAATTTTTTCGTAATGATCAGTAATGCGGAAGGGGGCATTTAAATAACCATCAATACTGATTAAAAAGGTCCAAAAATACGTTTAAAATTTGTATAAATACAATTTTAGTTTTAAGTAAGAAAAATGTTTTGTATAGAAAAACATAAAATGCCAATGAGAGCTTTAAAAGTGTTTTGTGGAAATTAGTTCCTAAAGATGACTTTGTTTAGCTCTGAATCCTCAGATTAGAGGTATTTATGTTTATAATACATTTTAACGAAGGGTTTATACGATTATTAAATATCCTTGACGTTGTTGGAGTTTACCTTAGTGCAAATTCAATTATAGCATTTGATGATCACGACAAAGACAGAATAAGTGATTCTACGCAACATTCACCGCCAAATGCAAAAAACAGCAAGAAAAAAAATTTAAATGATTAAAAGAGGAAAAAATATTAAAACATGAAAAGGAAGAAAGTATAACCAATAAATGTGGGGAATTTTAAGTTTGTACGCCCATAATTTATTATTAAAGCAAGTTACGTATACTTTTAAAGCCTTTTTTTCAAAATTGATTTTTAATCATTTGTTGCTCACTTTAAATGAAATAACTCAATGTAATTATTCTATTACGTTGAAATTTGGTGGACTTTATAATATTTTCAAGGGAATGAACTAAAAGAACTTAGATCTATTGAATTTTTTTTAATTTACAACCAATTGTTTGAATAATAATGTCATAAACTTACTAAAAATTTCAGGATAAAGCTTTGACTGGTTGTAAATTTTTTGTTTATAATTAGAACCATATGGTTTTATATCATTGTCTAGAAAAAGCTATGTAATTTATTTTTGTAAAATTTTATTAGGATGAGAATTACAGTTTTTGGCTTAGCCAGTTTGAAATTTTATAAGAATTTGTTTAAACGTATACTATTAAATGCCAGTTTTCAAAAAGTTTTAATGTTTATTCCAAATATAGGCATCTATTACTAATTTTAAATTGTCTTAAACCCAAGAGTATGGTTAAAGTATGCTTACACTACGTTTTCCGAAAGAAGTGCCCCGAACGTGTTCGGAATACCTTAAAAAAAAGAAATACTTCTAAAGAGTTTATAAACTCATTTGATGATTTTTGTTATTTCTGTAAATAGTTTTGTGGCAATTTCCTTTTTTATAATTCTTCAGTAATTAATTAAATTGCTATGTTAATCACATTTTTCTTGATTTATGAACTAGAAACAAGTAAATTTGCAAGCAGCTACAAATGATGAAAAATGTCGCTGCCTGGGTAAGAAAAATAGAGATATTCATTTTCTAAACCATTAATAAACTACACTTTATAAATTATTTCATTAAACCTTTAAAAAAAGATTTAATGAAAATTTTTAATTTTTTGTAGATTTTTTAAACAAAGTTTTGAAACTTTTTCTTGTATATTTTTGAAATTATAATAGAAAAGGCTATCTTACAACTCTGTAATATTTTTATTGTGGTGTAACATTTTTATAATTCTCAATATGTCTTTAATCAAAGAAATTTTAATTGAAAAAACAGGAAATTTTCTTTTTTTAATTCAATGCATGGAAACTTTTTCTCTTGGCATGGAAGAAATTATTCTCCCATTTCTGCTGGAGAAATAAGCTGATGATATTATGTTCCGTTACAGTATGACAAGCAAGTAAAATTATTTGTGAAAGGATGACTCTAAAGTTACTTAACTCTGGAAATAAAACTCTGACAGCATAATACTATGGCAATGTATAATCCGTACGTAGTGGTAATAATACACACTTGGTAAAAACATGCGCAATTTTCTCCCTGAACTTTCTAGTGTATTTGCATGTTACATTTTGTGCTTAAGTTCGTAATAAAGTGAAGGTAATCTGATTGCAATGAACTTATTTAGTGTTTATATAAAGTGACGTAACCTTCAGATGGAGCAACTAATTTATCGTTTGGTTTCTTACTTTTAATTAAAACCTTCAGATAACGCTACTGATTTATCGTTTGGTTTCTTAGTTTTAATTAATTAATCTCGCTCAGGTTAGAGTCACGATAATATCGTACGGCTTTTCCCAACTTTTTTTTTATTTTAATTAACGCAGTCTTGGAATACGCAACTTAGTTTATTTTTTAACAAATTTTGCATACTTTATAGCAACACTTTTACTTTATAACTAAAATCAAGCGAATTGTTTCTGAAAGAATTTGTAATATATAATTATATATATAAAGGTTGTATATATAATTATAAAATCAAGCTCCATTATATTCAAAGGATTTTAACAAACACACAGTAATTTCTAGAATAAAATTTGTTAATAATGAAATTATGATGGAATTACTTGCTACAACTTATTTGTTACTTTCAACTACCGCAACATTAAAAAAATCGACCAGCTTCCTTACCATTGAATGATTAAATTAGAAATTGCATCCAGATCTAAAATTACGATATGGCAATGTCATACTAAAATTCATTCGTCTAGTCTATCGTGCTGTTGAATCATCACAATCGTATGCAACAAAAAGATGGATCAATACACAGATGGACGTCTCGATTACTCTCTTAAAAATGCTTTGTAACCAGTAAACAATGTTTTATTCATTTTGTTCCTTTTTTTTTGTGTTGACTGCCAAACAGATAAAAATTCATTATGGGTTGATATTTGATTTTCCTGTATGAAGATCAGATTTATACTGAAACTCGATTGTATTTGATATGTTTTTACTTGGCATTATCCGTAGTCGATTATTTTTCTGTCCAAATGAAACCAAGTATCGAATCTTACGTTTGCGCTTGTTAGTTAGCTAATACTGATTAAAAGGTAATTCCAAACTATCTAACTTCATTGAAAGAGGTTTTGATGACAGTAGACTGATAGTCTCGGTTTACATAATGATTGAAGAGCTCGTCAGAAGAGGAAAGTGAAGTCTTTTTTTAATCAATTTAGTTTGAGATGTTCACTATTGCAGGGATTTGGATATATAATATGTATGAGAGAGGTTGATGGTCAATCAATAAAAAGTTCGTATTAGTTGATATTTGAAAATTTAATGATTGACAATATAGTTAGGTTAATAATGATGCACAATTTATGATGAAAGAATTGAAAAGGGCAAATTAACATTATGAGGCTCCAATAAACAAGCAATAGATAACATAAAAAGTTCGTCTTTTAAACAGCACGTCCTAATAGTTCATTTTCACATCGCCCAGTCTTGGCGTCAACAAATAGCAACTCTCATTTCCTCCGCCAGAGGCGCTACTCAAAGGCGGGAAGTGAGGTACATAACACCAAATTTATTCATATATAATTCCATATTGTTTAAAATGGCCTATGCTAATATCATCGAAGAGACAAAGAAATTAACTAAATTATATCCGGCTGATACTTTGTATCAGATTAATATAAATTTCCCATATCGAAAACGAATGAGGTTCAGATTATCAACTGAGCATAAAAACGATACATATCCCTTGATACTCATTTCACATCAGTTCTGCGCACCTCATACAAAACATCCTGTACTTTTAATATATAAATTACAAATCTTGATTGTTCAGACTATATTTATTGGATATTTAAATACGAATGCTTTGATAGCGCTTACATTTATATATGTGAACATATAATATTATTAGAACATCTATATATTATTAGGACCTGTTCTCTATTATTAGTACCTCTATATAATGCACAAGGAAAAGGTTAAGTGAAGTCTAATTTATCCTTTTCTTATAAAATACAGTTTCCCTTTAACATATAAAAATTCTTTTTCTTTTCCAAAACCCTTTCACATCACAAAACTTTTTAAAGACTTCATAAAATAACGTACATTTCTTTGTAAACTCGTGACATCTTTATTTTATGTTCGAAAATTTTTTTCTTGTAAAATATTTTGAAAGGCAGATAAATTCTTTCTAATTTTGAATCATGACCTAAAAATGTTCGGTTATGAATTATTCTCCCTTTTCCCCAGAAAGAATAATTTCGTTTCCTGCAACAACTTATCTTTCTTTTGGACATTGCTTTGACCCCTAAGGGATAAAAATGCGAAGTAGAATCTTTCAGACGGTAATTGAAAAGAAGTCGATCGTTTGAAAGGATGAAAAACGTCGAATAAATACAATATTTTAAGCATCTTGGGAATTGGATACTGTGACTTTATAAGCTTCGGTAGTTTTAAAGCATTTCTCAAAGCTTGTGAGATGCTTCCTCGGTTTCGTATCGATTTTAACAGAATTGAAGAAAATAAATTTTCTTTTTGAAATTTTTCTTTTGCCTCATAATTGGAAGTAAAATCTTCATTCAGAAAGTATAAGCGTTGTAAAATATTTTACAAATTATTCTTAAAAGTATTTTTTTTACGAAATGAATATAGAAAAAATATGGTAAAGGCAAAAAAAAACAACTTCAACATTAAAATTTGCTTCCTCATTTCTACATTTTCTTTCCTATGTCAAAAAAAAACTGAAATAAAACATGCTTGTGTGCATAGTAATTTACTGAATAAAAAAGATTTTGCATATAAAATTTTAATCCAAATCCATTGTTGATTTTAAAAAAACTGTGTAAACTAAATCAACAGAAATCATCTCCCAAAAACTTTCTTGTATACTCTCTAACAAAGGTATTAACAAGGAAAACGTTTTGCACTGACTTACAATAGTTAAGAAATATTAATTTTTGGCTTAAATGAGCATTTTTTAATTGAATATGTCATGTGGCCTGTTAATTTCACAAACGGCATTTTTTGGCGAATAATTCCTGGCATTCGGTTAATATTGCTTTCAATTCAAATTTGCGTATTCGATACATTTTCCTAAAAAGATTGAATTCGCCACAAAATTATAATTTTAGTTATGAAGTCACATACCACATCGTATATATTTAAATCATTGCATTTATTGAATTAACACGTTTGCTGTTTTTGAAAGTCCCCTTCGTAGGGTTTGGATTAAAATTCGATACATTTCTACATTACAGCTGTTAATTCTGATTATCGAATTTTATCTTTCTGGCTTTGCTCTTTTTTTAGTTATCTTGCTAACGTACATCCGAACAAGCAGACAAAAACTTTTTCTGAATGGATTTTATTTACCTAAAATTGGATGGAAACTTACAAATTTTTTTGCAAAAACTGTGTACCAAATTTTATCCGTCTGATATAAAAAAGAATAAAATTCTATTCTGTAATAAAATCTTTTTATTACACTCTTAAATTTAGATATTTATGAAATATGAGATTTTTATATGGTAATTAAAATATTTAGGAGTTATTGTATTATATAATATGTAAGTTGTTGCAAGAAAATATAATTATTATAACAGGT
Organism: Argiope trifasciata; assembly: GCA_026543055.1. NCBI lineage: Eukaryota > Metazoa > Arthropoda > Arachnida > Araneae > Araneidae > Argiope > Argiope trifasciata. The sequence continues at coordinate 427,379 of JAPMOQ010005754.1, forward strand.
ATTATATTGGGTCGTTCGGAAAGTCATTTCGTATTTTTGTGTCAAAATGAAAAGAAATTTTCGTTTAATGAATAAATTATTTATTAAATTTTAAAATTGCCATTCTGGTCTAATACCTTTTGCCATTCTGGTCTAATACCTTTTGGTAATAACATGATTACACGCTCATAAAAATTTTGGTCTTTGCTGTAAAAAAAACTGATCGAGGTGGTTTTTGGCCTCCTCATTTGAAGGAAAAATTTTGCAAATCAGTTCTGGTACTGATGTACTGTTAACACATCTTCTCCACACATATTGGCTAATTTATTTCTGGCTTGAACAGCATTTTTACCTTTTATAGCAAAAAAGAAAAAAATGACGAAAATGCTGTTTATTACTCTCCATATTTAAAAGGGCACCATCCAAAAACTACTGCGAAGAATCAGCTGCACTTTTTCACACTCAAGCCTTGCTATATCAGCTCTTAAAACATAAAATGATTTTGCGGTTTAAGTATGAAATTGGGTGCGAAAAATGCAATTAAATCCTTTGTCAGGAAAAAACGAAATTACTTTCCGAACAACCTAATATTTGTAATAATGAATTATATGTTATAATGTTTTTTTTTAAATTTAAAACTATCGAATCCTTTTGAAATAGATGTCTTCTATTTTAATGAAACTTTAGCTAGAAATTAATATTAAAATAAAAATCTGCAATTTAGTGTTAGAAAGTATCCATTCATAAAGTCCTCCATCTATACTAAAATTTAATTTTCAAAGTTTTATGTTCACTGTTTTGAAATCCTAATTTAATAGATGAACATGCTTAACTACTGATGTTATATGTTTAATACTATACTGATAAGTGTTTAACTACTTAAAAGCGCTAGTATTCTGGTTATAAATGCTTGCATATAGTGATTAAATGTTACAACGATATTGAAGATCCAACTTCAATACATGAAAATGTTAGTTACTCTGTGAAATACTCTAACATATTATTACACTTTGCTGCTTTAAAACTATAAGCTTAAAAGAAAATTACTTAGCTGTGGGATTACGATGCTTGAGAACTATCGTGATACCGATCCTACTATCTTGTAAGCTTTAGACTGTATACAATTTACTTGAATAGTCCAGTTCCAATGAGTCAAAATATCAAATTTATAATATCTCTTTTGGTAGTTATTCTCTTCTATTGAAAGTGTTCAAAATATTCCAGCTAATAATACCGAAATTTAACCTTCGAAATGGCCATATGATGGAATTCCATTTCTAGAGAGTGAAAATGTTACCTTTTATAGCATTCGTCATAGATTATCCTCCTCCGCCACTGGTAACCTAACTTTTCATTAGGGAGTGATGTCTTAGAATAGAATTCCCTGTGCCTCCCAATCAATATCATTCATATCCTTTTCCGAAATAATTCTCTGACAGGTTGCTATCTGTCCCAAGGGAGGCCCACCCAAATAGTATTTAAAAGGTCATCGTGTGGAACGGACCGTCTGTGATGGATGGACTCGCAGGGAGGATGTCAACTGGGCATCTGGAAAGTAATGACATAGCGCGCTTGTTGGGCCGTGACATTAAAGATGAAAGGACGATTGTTCTTGTGTTACTAGATTGAGCTATATGAATGGGTGGCCTTTCTGCTACTCGTATATTACGCTTGGAGACTAATATTCTGTATATTATTACTCTTTGGTGGACGCGTTTTGATTGCAAATCTTGTGAATTTCATACCATCATATGGCTGAGAAATATTAGATAGGGATTTCTTTAATGTTTTATTTAGAAAATAGACCAATGTACCAAATTTCTTCAAAAGGAACCAAGAAGATGAATAATAGTTAATTGAATTTCTAGAATGTGTTCATAGAAATGTTATCCAATTTTTCTTCTGCTATTGAGCCATGAACGGTATCCTAGTATTTATATAAGTTTAGCATTCACTGTATTTATTATGTTAAATACAGTGAATGCTAAACTTAGGACTAAACTTGGTGAATGCTGGACTTAGATATGCTTACTTTCTCATCAGATTAAAGGAAAATACTCGATCAGAAACTCTCAAATTTTAAAAAATTGTAAATGGAATAAAAAACTAAAACACAAATAGAGCACATGATAAAAATGCAAAAATATAGTCCAGCCATTTGTGGTGCTTTATGTGTAATATAATTAATTTCATATGCTAAATGTTGTTAATAATACTCAAATAGTGCAGTCTCGAGTAGTATTAGTGCAGTAAATTTCAATATGGATATAATCTTTTGAATAAATAACAAATATCCTGTTTTAGGAAACATAAATTTTCCATCCTGTACGATTTTTCTAAATATAGCACCATTTATTTCAATAATAATTCCTTTTTTATAAAAAAATAATGCTTCATCCAGTACGTTTCGAAAACTATCTTTAATTATGAAAATTTGCATTTAGTTAATTTGATCGGATTTATAACTTTTCGATATTATATAAATTAATATAAATACTCGAATCGAAATAATTGTGTATGTGTGTATATATATATGATATAATATAGTCAAATAATTATTTTAACATAATATAAACAAGAAAATTTATTATAAATTTTATGTTGATATTAATGATATGATTTCGGAAATTTAATATTTATATTAATGACTTTATTTCTGAAAATTAATGCATAAAATTTATTACTAATTTTATAGGTTTAGTTTCAGCAGTCAGGCAATTAAAATTGGAATAAAATATTCACGATTTTAGCAATAACCTTTGAATTCAACTACTAAGACTAATCAAGATTCAACTACCAAGATTCAAACCATTGTTCCGTGAAATAATTCATGGAATGTTGCAATTCGTTTCATGAGATGTTGATATCATTTTTTCTTTCCACAAGGTTCTTATTTCGAGAACTCGGAACATATTTTGACCATTTTCTTTTTACTTTTACAATTCTCTAACGGCCCTCAGATGAAAAAACTTTTACTTCTCAGAATTTCATTCGATGCCGTAGTGCAATATAAGTTTGAAGTCTTTTCAAAAGAGGAGTTAACCCTTAATACGTCCGTTGTGGAAGGAGCTTCACGATCATCTTTTATAGTAAAGTCCACGTGACGAAACGTTTTCTTTTCGGAAGTGATTGAAAGAGTTGGAAAAGAACGAAGTAAAATAGAAAACACTAAAGCTGAGACAATGAAAAATAAAACACGCAGAGAGATTCCCGCTGCGTTTTAGGTCCAGGATGAATCAGTGGATCTAAAAATTTCCCGAAGTCTCGGTTTTTTTTTTTTTTCATTCTAAAAAAGAAGGAAAGAATAACTTTGATCCCCGAGATTTTGCTCGTCATTTTATGAAAGAAAGGAGCGTTTCCATGGCTACCAGATGTTACCTGCCTCTTGGAAGTTAGCAATGGCAACTTGAAGTGTTAGCTGTAATGCAAGGATATTTTACCTTTGGCTATTTCTGTTTGCCATTGAAAGCTGCCAGCCGGCAAATTTCAATCAGCTCTTTATACTTTTGCGCCGTGCTTTGAAATTCAGATTAGTTTGTAAGTAAGAAGAATTCTGCTTTCTAGGGGAAAATTAATCTGCTTCATAATAGCTCTTATATCATTTCAAGACAGAAAGTACATATAACTAAACTAAATAAGTATTTTGCTTCGTGAACAATCTATTACCACTATTATGAAACTTTCTTACATAATAGTTGATAAATTACTTAACTTGTTATTTCAGATAATGTAAACAGGTGCAGCTCTAGCAATAATAGGGCAAAATGTATTTTTAGCTTCGAAAGTGTGGAAGTTGCCACATAGCACAAGATTAATTCCAAATATTTATATGCTCTCTTTATGAAATATATTAAGTTATTAAAATCTAGAAAATTAAATCAAAACATTTGAGCTCCTTATAAATAAAAGTCTAGGGGAAATACAAAATTAATTTTATATTTTTATTGACACATCTTTTTTTAAGCAGATATTTATGTCAAATGTTTTAAAATATCTAAAATTGTCTTATCAAAATTACGAATTTTCTTTTTATGTTAATGTTAATTGCAATTAGTGTTGTACAATTTTTTTTTTACATCATGATCCATTATGATATGCATATTGGTTTAAAATTACTTCAATGTTGCTTCGTCTTTCCAGTGTTAAGAATATAGGCTTTAACTCTTCTAAATTATTGAGTTGCATTTATAGATATTTATTTGATATTTTAAGATTCTAATAAGAGATGTTATTTAAAACTTTTTATAAAATATAAATGCGAGATATGAGTTGAATATTTCAAAATATATTGTCAATATCACCAATAATTTTGTGGTGTTTTAATGTTCCCAATATCGTTACTGAGAATTAAACCTTAGAAACAAGAATTTGGATCATTCAAAGTTCTTTTCGTAATTCATATTATATTAGAATTGCTCTATTTGTATTTACAAAGAATAGTTTAGCTTTACTTACTTTTACTATTTTGAAACAGCACATTATGTATACCTTTGTGCGAACCTTATACTTTAAATTGTGATAAAATATCCGTGGCCACAATTGACTTTACACTAAAACTTCCACACCGCAACAGTGAGGGAAGACATGTAATTTTAGAGTTATTGAGCATCGGCTTTAAAGATATTGTCGAGATTCGTTAGATTGGGCTTCAAATGTCGAATATTCCTACTTGAAATTTAATTCCTATGTGATTCCCAAAATGACCGCAATTGAAATACGTCGATTCGGAGGACTCTGTCGCTGATGATTGAAACAAGGATTCATTCAAAAATTTGCAGATGCACAATTCGATGGACGAGTGAAATAAATAATCTTCTATGTAAATAAAAATGAATGTTTGTTTGTATGTCTCTTATGCCTTCCTAAGTCGTTCGCGATGAAACTTTGCAAGCTTATTTTTTACAATATAAGATGGTTATAGAGATAGTAAAAATATCTAAAATTTTTAAAAATCTAATCTCAACCGCATCTATTTACTAAGGATTAATCTCCAAAGAACTCGCCGGAGGGAATAGATTCTGTAGAAATAAATCCAAATTAAGGTTAATATTTTGTAACTATTGAACGCAAATGTCATGCAAGTCATTCTCAGAGATAACTTTTTTACAGATCATGCTAGAAAGTTTTGGGGAGACCAACCCTGGTAGTTTAAAATTTTAATTAAATTTTAGCATTTTTCGTAGTAAATTGTAGTAAAAATAATTCCGCACCATCTTAATTTACAAAAAATACCTTTTCAACTACATTAACGCTTTTATGGTACAAATATATTTCCTATGTTTAATCAATTTTTAAAAAAATATTTTAATCGCATTTTCTAAAATTAAATTTGGGAATTCTGAATGAATTTTAAACGAATCGCGTGGTTCAATTGTTTCTTTCATTACCATTCTGAAAGAACACCAAGTTTTACAATTCTAAAAGAATACACAAATCTAATACATAAAAAGGAATATTTGTTTGTTCGTATTTTATTTACTGTTGTACCGTTCATCTTATTTTGATAAAACATTGCCTAATTATTGATGATTGTGTTTAATAATATTTTTTTCGACTGTAACAACGCGGCGGATACCAGTTAGTATAAAATAAAATAAATGTTTAAAATTTTCCCTTAGGGTTCACATCAGAACGAAAATAAATGCTCGAAAAGATATTACATAAATAATTACGAGCCATTTTAATATCTTCAAGACTTGTGGCAATAAAACTTTTGTTTCTACATTTTGAAATATTGGGATAGCACAAAGGATAATTGTGTCATTGTCCTGAAGCGGAATATGCATCTGTAATCTATTGCGGAATTTTTCAACGGAACGTTTGAATTTTGAGTCTACAAATTTTCGAATCGATCTACATTTAGTTAGAAATATAGAGTGCTTTGAATTGTCAAATTTTAATTACAATGCATCTGCATATCATCAAATGAGCTCTATGAAGCCATAAATATTTTCTTTACAAAAGAAAGTATTCCATTCTGAATTGATTGATTCTAAGTTTGAGCTTTTCTTTGATATTGAGTTTTTCGAAACCACTTTATAGTTATTTATAAAATCCTAAAAACTATCAATTTTTGAAAAATTCTAAAGTTTTTTGTAATATCGAGCCCCGAACCTGAACTCTCCGGTTCCGAAGCCGATACTTTATCACCAAGCAACCGCTGCTCCAGCATCTCTAGAAGAAATCGACTTTCAGCTATTCAGCTTCTTTGAGGTGATAATTTATAAACTAAATATATAATTTTGAAAAGATAAGAAAAATTTAAAGGGAAAACTTTAAAAATGGTTTGTAACCGTACGCCAACAAACATTTTACACCTGTGTCTAATCTTTCAGTCTTCAGCCGAAATAGCTGTCGTGAGCAGTAACAATAAAAGTCTCTCTACCCCACCTTTTGATGCTTATGCAGGCATTCCAGTATGCAAAGAATAGTTGAGCATATTTACAGTGATTGAAATAAATTATTTCTTAAAATGACATCTTTGAAGAAAAGAATAAAATGATACGAAGAATACAAATTATTTATACATATGGAAGAATGCTTAGTATTTATTTTCTCATATACAAAACTTTAAATAGTTGGATAAAACACGTCTAAAACACAAATTCGATTTTTACATAGTCTTAATCTCCAAAATACAGGCCAAGAATCATTTAATAGATTAATTATGAAAGCAAAGTTATCACCAAATGCTATGTGAGGCATTCGCTGGGATAATATCTTTATTAAAGAATATGAAGAATTTCTTCAGGAGAAATTACCACGGATTCTATCCACTTTCATGACTCGCAGTGAACAAATATTTTTTTATAAATGTCAATCAAGTTCAATTTCAAAATTTTTAAAATATAAGTGCTTCATACCTATGTAAGCACATAAATCATCTATTTGATTATTCTATCGATTTGTATGCCTTTTTAAATGCAATTAGTTAGAAAACGTGACGCAAAACTTTAGTTATTTTCTTTCTAAAAATCTGCATTAAATATTACAGGGTTTATTAAATGAAACAATTGCAAAAAAATTGGTTTTATACTTCATTTAAAAATTTATAATCATTAAGTTCTTAATAAAATCTTAAATGTTTATTGGCTGTATACTTTTTTTTTCAAAATTATTTCGTTTTTTAATCAGAATATTTTCTTTTTTTTTCTATAAGCATTCTTTGATTTTTAATTTGATTATATTTTTATTAAATTCCTTTCAATATTTCTAGAAAATTAACATATTTCTTTAACTATTTTTGTTTTGAATTTTACCTTATTATAGAGGAGTATTCAAAAGAAAGGAAGTTTCGAATCAAAGACATCTCTTAAATTTTAAGTAATGTTATTGGTGCGAAACTTAATTTAGTTAAGAATTGATATTTTACCAAGAAATTACGTAATGTCAACATATAGTCTTATTAATTTTATGGTTTTCAGCAAGACTTATTTCGGAAGAAAACCTGAATTCCAAACAAAACAATGGCGCAAAATAAAGCCTTTTTTTAATTAAAAGAACACTTGCAAATTTTGATTATTTAAGAAAATGTTAATAATTTTCAAGAAACTATTCAACTACGAATTGTTTACTAGCGACAAAATTCTTGCCACAAAATATGCAAAGAATTTATTCGTAATTGATTTTTTTCTATTTAAAGGACTTTTGGATTTAATGAAATTAAACAGTTGACTAAATATATTCCATAATCTCGGACGAATACCGCAGAGGAATTTAAATGACTTTTTCTTAACTACTTTCGCATTTTATTTAATTGCTAGCAATATCGTTCAGACATTTTTGTATCGAAGCCTTTGGAAAATTGAATAACTATCTGTGCTGGTATAGGTAGCGTTTACAAGGTTAATAAGAGGAGTTAATGTGAATCTCTATTGTAAGAAAAATAATAATAATAGTATAAATAAGGATTTTCTTACATTCATTTTAATTTTCTTCTGTATTTTTTGTTGCCAATGCCAATTTTCACAAACTACTTTTTCGATTATAATTATTTTCCGTCTTTAATGAACGCAAAATCGATACCTTACATGTATAAACGCAATTTAAACTGCTCAGTAGGTGGCATTCCTATTGAATAGTTCACCTTTGTTTGATATGAATGAAAAAATGTATGATAGAAGGATATTAAAATTCATGGTCTAATGATTTGTTTAGTCTTATTGACTTTTTAAAAATTGTAATCTAATAAAGTATTGAGCCAGGAAACCACATTTTATGAGATGAATTTATTGGCAATAAAAATTGTTGAAATAATTGGTTCTTTACAAAAGTTGGATTGAAGGAACACTATGATGCAATAAAAAAGAAATAAAAATCGAAACAAAATATCGATAATATTAATATAGTAAATATTAATATAGTAATATTAGTATAGTATTATTAATAATACATTTAATGGAGAACCTTGAGAATTTTTCAAATAAAAGTATTTGCAAATGGTAAAATCATGATTTAATTCCTTTTTTAAATGGAAACTAAAATAATTCGAATTATTGTAATCACAAAATTATAATTATAATCAAAATATATAAATAGGAAGCAAAACCATTATTTTATATAAAGTATTAATTTGAAGGTGAAGCAATAAAATATTTCCTTAAACAAAACTTGTTAAAATATTCTTTTGATCTAAGAAATATATTTTAAAAAGTGTAAGGTCTCATAGTTAAGAAATTAACCCTAAGATATTCTCTTCGGGGTGACCCTCTCACATTTTCTTATTGGTATCTTGTATCGTTTTAATTTTAAAAAATATTCACAAGCGTACATTTTAATATTCTATTTTTATTATTAATTTGCAATAATAAAAAGAGAATACTTAAAATCTTTTTATATGAAATCAATAATGTTCTATCATTTTGTAATAAATATATCTTATTTAATACTGTTTCGATATAAGTAAGTTAACACTAAAAACTTCCATCAGATGACGCTGCAGATAACGAAGTATATGGACTTGCTACTATATCTAAACATCAATAATGTCTATTAGTGTTATTATTAATATTCAGATAGATTCATTGGTTAAGGAAGAATATGATAAATTTAAGGGGCTATACTATACGAAATGACATTCCTTAAACAGAAGAAAAGATGTGATTAACTATAAATATATTTTTAATCATTATTATGAAAAGACTTTAATTTTTAGAATCATTCGAAATTACTAAGTTCGATGTCTAATAATTTTGTGTAGTGCATCTTATGTTTGTGACGAAACATGTTTTGTATGATGTGAAAAAAATAACCTGAACTATAAAATCACTGATTCCTTATAATTCTGAAAATATGGAGCTTTATAGTAAATATTATTAAGGCATTCTCATAATAAATAAATTAGAATTGAAATTATATTAAATTTTTCCAGATAATTAGAAAATAACAGAAGTAATATAATATAGTACTTCTACTATTTACTAAATATTTTATTTAATTTGTTTAAAATTTTAATTTTTTTATACCCGACATTCTGAAACAGACTCCCAGAAATTGTTCAACAATTAAGCGTTTTGCTTTTGCCAGTCAATAAAAATTTGCTAACTTTAAACTCTTTATCAATTAAAATCAGTAAAAAATTGTTAATTTTGAAAATTTCAAGTGGAAGACTAATGCTGAGATTTGCGTTTCACTTGCGGACTCCTAGAGGGTTTAATCAGGCCTTTTAAGACAAAAAAAAATCTAATTTAATAAGTTCGGGACTCTAATTGCAGTTCCTTGTTAAGATAAGTATACAGAAAGAATAAAAAAACTATCATTCCCCCTTTAAAGTTGTTTACTATAATGGGATAAAAAGTACTATGAATTTCCAAACCAGAGAAATGTTTGCAACAGTTTGATTGGCAAGTTTTTGAATGATATTCGAAATGCTTTTTTGAACAAAACAAACTTACAAACAAGAAACTTCGGGCATAGTTACACTTTCTACTATTCTCGAAAATCTTTTCATTTCAAACGAGATGAGTCATTCTGACTAACAAATTGAATCTTTCTCCACCATCTCACAATCACGCATTCAGAAAACATATTTTGTACTTAAGAAAGAAGTCAATTTCATTCTCAGCGAAACTCATTTGTTTTCGCAAGACTCGAAAAACATAAAATTAAATTCGGAGACCGGAAAATTTTATACGTTTTGAGAGAGTGGAAAGAATTATTTTTCTTTGTCATCTTGTCTTTCATTCTTTTTTTTTTATTCTTTTCTCGGGAACTCGAAATGAAAACTCAGATTATACGTAGATGCTTCAATAAATTCTTTATGGAATGAAATGCAAACTGCTGCTATTGTCTTCTTCCTCTTTTACCAATTTTTTTTGGAATTATTTCTCAAAGGGTTAAATGATTACGAGAAGGAAATGAACCCGCATATATTGCCTCCGAGATAAATTGGACTGTCTTCTCAATTCCAAAATAATGAATAAATATTCCGATGAAATATTTGATACTTAGAATCAGTGTATGGTGTTTTAGAAGTTAACCGTGGAGAATTGTTTACGGAAGTATGCTCGCGAATTAATGGAGCGTTCAGAGGCATTTATCAAACAAGAGATATCTGAAAATAAAATGTATGTTGTGAGGACGAGGGAAAATGATTATTTTACGTTAAATTGAATTATCCATTGTAAAAATATTCCTTTATGGTCATAAAAGTACGATTATTGTGTCATTTTTAAATTGAAGGAAATAAAATGTTAGCAAATATTGAAAAATATCCAAAAGAAAACTTTTAATGGAAAGTCATCGCACTGAGGCATACGTGCAATGTGTTATCAGCAGTATTTATATTTATCTTAAAACATAATCGGGTTTTTTAAATAACAATTTATGCTTGCTTGTATCGGAAGTAATTTCTGGAAAAGAAATGTTATTCTGTGAAATATATCATTCCCTGTTTTGCCCTTATATTAATGGAAGTGGAAATCTCAATAAATAAGCAAACTGATGGGTGTATAAAATTGAGCAAATGATAATTTATATGTTTCTTACGTAAAAAAAACGTATGAAACAAATTATGTAACATTTTTTACTGGATTTTATTTAACAATTTAATTTATGAAATGGTTTCAAAATATTTAATGTACAAATAGCATTTGGAAATAAATAAATTTGTTTGAAATATTATATAAAATATTTAAAGCCTTTTATACTACTAAATAAATATCTTTCATGGAGTTCATGTTATTGTAGTTTTAGTACACATTAAAATTGCTTTCGTATATCAAACATCCTGGTATTGATATGGTTAAGAAGTTAGTATAATGTCTAAAAAGTATCTGTTGTGAATCTTCAGAATAGAACATCAAGATTACTTCTTAAATTTAATTTCATTTTACTTGGTACTAATCCGTTGACAAGATCAAAAGTGAAAAGAAAATGAAGGAAAAAAAAAACTCATCGAAATCTTAGCGAAATCTAGCCAAAACTTATTAGACTTCCTTCTTGTCACAACTTTCATGAATCAACTTCCGTTGCGTACACAACTAATTAATTTATGCAATATCAATTGCAACTCTTTCCTCCCTATGAATGTAGGAGCACTGGAGATGCAATCAGAACAGAGCAGACTTCAAGAGCAAAGCATTTTTTCCACTCTCATCCAGACCATGTATGAAACATGTCTCTGTTTCATACATGGATTTTTCTATTATTACACTTAAAAAAGTATTGCAGATGATTTATATCACATTTTATTGATTATGCAATTTTAATTAACGAGTTGTTTGAATGAAATTGGAAGTGGAGGTAGAATTTTTATATTTTTGTCTGTTGCATTATTTCTTTAACATTCAAATAAGTTCTTGCAGAAAAACTACAAGGACTATATATCATATAATAATTATTTAATATATATAAATTCAGAAAAATTACGTTGTTTGGAATTTGAATTTTTATACTATGTATGGATAGAATTTTTATTTTTTTAAACTGTAATTTTCTGAAAAATATTATTACAAAACTATTAATTTCTAAGTTCGAGTTGCTACTGCTAATTTTTTAAAAAGCTTAAATCGTTTAAAAATATAAAACGTTTTTAAATCTAGGAACTCGTCATAATACACGATCTTTAATTTAATTATTTACATGTATGCTTCATTTTCATGTATTTGCATTGCTTCATTTCTGCAATGTCAGAAATATATAAGAACAGACAATGCAAAGATTCATTTATTTTATCGAGATATTTAAATCCAATACTTCATATTAATAATTATTTATATCATTTAAATGTATTATTTGTTTAGAGGATAATTAAATGTTTCCGCTGGTACATAAATATCTATAACAGTCTACTCAATGATTTCTGAATATTCTACAAATGTGCAATATACAAATTTGATATTTAATGAGAAAATCCATCATTACACGTTTGTTCGAAAACTCCAATTCCATGCTGGGCAAGCTGTCGATTCCACGGAAATTCTGATATCCGAAATACATCCCCGGCCTCCCAAGATCTATATCCAGAGCCTCGATGAAGCAGGCCACGTCTCCGACATTAATAATGCTGCCGTAATCATGAAGGCAAGGCATCGTCAATCTAAATCCCCCTGCTGGTGACGTGGCTCTAATCAGGGTCCAGACTTACCTCAGTAACAAGTACGATCCAAAGAGGTGAGAGTTGATAAGAGGTTCGTTAGGGTATCCGGATCCACGGCAGTCGGTTGCGGCGGATTAAATTTGCTACCGGCTTAATGTGTCAATCGAATATGAAACAAGATTATGGTGCAGAATGTGAACCACAATTTAATGTATGATAGGGTAGACTAATGGTGTTTGTTTCGATTCATTTATACTGGCTGCAGGCAGAATTTTATTTCTTCATGCATTCTTCAAATAGCAAAATATCCAAGAGGAATTAATGTTAGAATATAATTTTTTTTATTAATTGAATTAGTTTTAAATTGTAAAATTTGTTACATATAAGTTTTCACGAAGCGACGAATTTTTTAAGCAATTAATTGTGGAATTTATTTTTTATAGTCAGGGAATGCCGTATATATACGTCGGATGCAACACGAATAATAAATCTTATTCTTATTCGCTTTATTACGATTTTTATATCATTTTAAGTTGATAAATTACACATCTGTCACACCAAACTTAGGATTTAGATTGACATGTACACATATCGAAAGTATTTAGTTTATTAAAATATTGTGCCAAATGCTTTCTATTACACAGGATGATTATGAATGAAGGTTCCAATTTTGCAGATCTTTCAAAAGAATTCGAAACAAAGTGTTATCTTCATGTTCTTTTGAAATCATCAGAAAAGCAATTGATTATTAATGCATGTATTTTTTATGAGACTATAAATACGAAGAATGTTGATAACACATCCTTCGATTTTTTCTGCATGCATGGAAAAAAGCTTTGAAAGGATGCAGAAAGGATGTAAAATCAATAAACTTTTATGCGTTTGAAAGAGAGGCAATACAGTAAAAAATTTCGAATTGTAAATATTATTTGCGAATATTTCTTGATTTTTATTCAATAAAACAAATAGCAAAAAAATTATTAGATAAATTAATTTTTTATTTCCTTTTAAAGTTAACCAATTTAAGATTGTTCATTAAATTAAACCATTTATAGAAAAATGAAAAGATTTCAGATTAATAACATTGGTAGCTGATGATGTTTAAATGGTAATCCAGTGAATTTTTAATTATCACTAGAATTCCATAGTATGACAAAACGCCAACATTCAAAATGGCTGAAAGAGTTAAAGGCATGTAAATGATTTTGAATAATTTATATCTGAAAAAATTTGAGAAATTGATGTATGAGTGGTTAATGGCCCCTTCCCAGTTTTTGAGAAATTTAATGAAATTTGATGAAAAAAACACAATTTTCTGAACTGTTAGAATTCTGGCTATATGGATGTATTTGTTAGGAGCTACGATAATTTTCTAGAACGTTCAATAACTTGTTACGGGAGTTCTAAAAATATAATCCTGAGGAGTGCCGGGCATCTAAATTGCACTCAAGTGGATAGCTGAGCGAAGCCTCTATTTCGAGTGTTGATCTCTTGCAAGTTCTCTGTGCACTTTGTGCTGTTGTGACTGTTTAAAATGGATTTACTGCTTTTGTACTTATATTACTGCAAGAGCTATTCTAATTTATGCTTCAGCTGTATTTTGCTATTGTGTATTCGTTATTAAAAAGAATAAAGCGTTGTTATTTCTTACTGAACCTGTTGATCGTTTCACCGTAACACTCATCTCACAGATTGTAGATTTTCCCTTAACAAGATTATATGTAGGTCTTGACTCAAAATCTGTAGGCAATCCTTTTAAGGTATCCGACTACGTTAAAACACTGGTATTCTAACACATTGCCGATTTTTTTAGAAAAAGTGTTATTTCTTGTAATTCAGACTTTTCCCAAAACAGTTTGGTTTTTCTTAGAAAAGGAAGGTCTAACCTATTATCCAGAGGAAATTTAAGCAAAATTTATTTTTCAGCTAAAATTTGTATTTAACTTCAATTTTAATTTTCATAAAAATTATCCACCATTAACGTGATATCCCAAAAACTAATAGAGGTATTTACATAAACATTTCAGAGTGTGTTTTAAACAATATGGGCAATAAAATGAACCAAAATTTCTATTGTTGGTGAAATACTTTATCTGTTATAGTTGCTTTTAGAAAAATTAAGTTGCGAATTTAAAGAAAAAATGCATATATACATATATTTTTACACTTAACTTCTTTGCATCTCAAAATGTTTCTTAGATTTTGGTTCATTTCATTCATTCTTATATTCTATAACTTGTCTATAAAGAAAAATAGGATTGTTGCATTGCACTTTTGTGTAGAATGTTAACCGTTTTGGTTAAAATTTCACCAAAATTTACCACAAATTTTCTTATTCTCAAAATATATTATATTCTCCAATAATGTTTTTGTATTTATAGTGTTTATAATAGATAATACATCTACAAACGAAAAATAGTTTTTAAAAAATCCAATTTATCAAAAATTTTCTTTAGAACGTTACCTTAAATTATATGAAGTTAAAGAAACGTCCAAAAATCAAATATAGTAAGAAAAAATTCAACTTGGTCTTTATGGATTTTTATCTACATGGACGTTTGCCTATATTTATAAATTTAACAGTCTGTGAGAATTGAAACTAAATCACTGATGAAACTAATCTACAAATCAGATTACAGTTGCATCAGCTGCATGTGTGAAGTTGTCCAATTTTAATTTTTTAATCGATTTAGGCTTTCTACCGATACCCATTATTCCTTTATAAGTTGCAAAAAAAAAAAAAAAAAAAAAGGTCGAAGAAGAAAAATTTTGGGATGTATCAACAAGTGACCAGATGAAAGAATCTTTCATACAAACTAATGCAGTCAATTTCGTAGTTTTTCTGGCTTTGAACGTTCTACAATATGGAAAAAACTAAAGGATTTCAAACAATCTATTAAAATCAAAGTTTGAAAAAAATTCAGGCACAATACACCATGGAGTCCAAAGGGAAGGAAATTATTGGCTATAAACACTCTCATGGCTCTTACCATAGAACGTTGAGTACCCTTATTGCCAAATCCCGACAGTTCTTTTAGCTCTTCCAATTTCTTTAATTCGCAATAAGTCATAATGATAAACTGAAATCAGCAGTGCACCAACTATCTAATGGATCACCCTACTTGACCATCACGCGGGTTTGAGACTGCCTATGAGAAACTAGAATCAAACAGAATAGTAAGTTTCTTCTCATTGAGAACTTTTGATGTTGAAGAGTGGAAAAATCAAGGGGACAAAAAGTAAAGAGGAAAATGAACAAAAAGGGTATAAACATTCCTTGGGCTCTGGGACAACTGTAACCACCTAATAAGACCTAATAAGGGGATTTAATTTTTTTTCAACTTGCAATGAACAATCCAAGCGAATTTGTCTTTATCATATTCATTCATAAACCTAATTCTTCGAATATTCTAAGCAAAATAAGCTTTAACCATATCGAAATAAAGCTAGGAATGCTGCAATAAAGACAGTTCAAATATTAAAAGAACTAACTTACTTGAGTTATAGTTATATTAATTATCAATGGAATAGAAAAAAGAATATTTATACTTTTTTTCGGGTTAATAACGAAGGCAACGGTATTATCAGTAAACAGGGATGCAAAACGAGTTGCAAAAAAGGAGTGTTCCGAAAATGTTCGTTTTCGTTTCTTTTGAATAAAAAAAAGAGAATTTTCAAAAGAGCGTTTTCACTCATGGATATCCTGTAAATGATTTGAGTCTTAAATCTGTAGATAAAGTTTGAATTTTAAAAAGAGAAGTTGCGTCTAAATGTATTTGTAAAGATTTGCTTAAATGCAATTAGAAAAATTCTGAAAATTTCGCCATTGTATAAATTGTGCTATGCATGAAATTAGAAGCAGCGGTATTTGTATCCAATCCTTTAACCCTGCACCGGTCGCGCTCTATAAAGTCACGTAAAAGGTAGCGCGGATTACAATTGTAGTCCATTTTCAAATCAAAATAAAACTCCAAAATAATTAATCAACATTCTTTAATCAACTTTAAACATAAGAAGGCCCTTCTTCTTAATTATTTTTTAAACATCAAACTCACTTAAAGTGTTATTGTAATCCGCGCGGCCTGTGCAGGGTTCAATCAAGAAGTATCAAAAATGAAGCCAAAATTCAAAATGCGTGGAAACTGCAAAATGCTGTTTGATAAGCAGGAATCAATATCCCTTTTTTTTACCTCTTTTCATGCTAATTTTTTAAGGATTACCTAAAAATGTTCAAGTTTACCAAATTTTAAAAACATGTACGTTTTATGCATTAAGATGAAAGAGATTATTTTTAATTTTTTGGTTATTGCATCATTTTCATGTTCTAATCTTAAATTCTTGACAGAAAATTTTTCTTTTGGTAAAAGTTTTTATTCTCTATGATATTTAAATTAGTGTCACAATAATGCTTTGAAGTATTTGTATTTCTCAGTATATCACCAGTTTGATCAATTTAAACTATATTTTTAATCCAATACGTTTTTAGGAAGCCTGCACTTTTCTATTGAACTTTTGCAAAGAGCGAACTCTACACGTACTTCGGCCAGAAAAATCCCCTTTTTTATGTGAATGCAGGCTGAAAATTGTGTTGTAGAACTTCTGGTTCCAAGAAATTGCTTGCTATTCAGCATGCTATAGGAATGCAAATGGACTTAGCAAGGGAAAAATGCTCGCAGCGTCTGTAGATTTCTTTTTTCACACACCGGAAAAGGGGATTAAAATTCAGTTTCGGGGCTTACCTCAGAGCATCGTATTAAGGTAAAAATTCCTTCATTTTCAAGCATTTCGAAAAGGTTCCCGACATAATTTTTTGGGGTTGGTTCTCGTGACATTTTGTTAACATAGAGGTGTCATAAAATGTGAAAATTCAAAAAGTAATTTGCATGAATTTCTTTGAGCCTGACACATTTTCTTCTTAAAATCTACCTGTAGTAAATTTTAACATAGACTTTAAATAAAATGTCTAATGCATTTTTGTTGCTGATTTTTTTTTACTTTTCTTTCTAGGAAATATAAAAAGATATAGTTTAGTAACTTTTAAAATGTTCGCTTTGAGAGCCATGAATTTCAGTTTCAAACTTCTCCGTAACTAAAAAACAATAGCATTTAGATTTATATTTTAATCTTTCTATGATCGCAATAACTTAAAAATGATATGGGATCACGCATTATGTTTGAAACTGATTTTTGCATTTTTTAAATATGAAGTCATCCCAAAAATAAGTTTGTGAAAACTAAAACTTGGAAATTAAATAAGCTACATGGATTGAAATTGTTATTCATTTTTACACAAAATTTGTGGTTTTTCCTCAAGTTTTGAAAACGCCCGCTTATAGGATGTTTATATGCACGTCAGTCAGTGCAAATTAAAAACACTAAACAAGCTAAGCACGCAAAAACTATATATACTATACGTAATATATAATATAAAAGAGAGAGAGAAAATCAAAGTTGTCCCATTTATGTCTCTCTATGAATACAATATCCCCTTTATGAAGAATAATTTAAAATATTGAAGTAAATGGTTGCAGTTTGAGAGAGAATTTATCTGTTCAGATCATCGAATTCAAGTGAACTAGATAATTACAAAATGTAAAATTAGATAGATAAAATTTAGTGCACAAATTTAGCATATAAAACATGATAATTATCAAATTTTTAACTGAAATCAACAAATAGTTGACCATCTATCCATCCCCATTCATGTAAATACAGAGATTTGATAAAGGAAATTTGGTATATTGTGACAAGAAATGCTATTTCGTATCACATTTTGATGTCGATCTTCCGGTAAGTATATATATTCTCGTGATAGATTAGGTTTGAATCTAATATTTTCCCTTCAAGTCTAAATTTCTAAACTATCTTTGCCCACCACAATGCAAGTTATTCGCGGCCTTACCCATGGACTTTATATTTCCATGGTTTACCCATGGACTTTATACTGAGGAAGGAAAATAAGATGCATACTGGAAAATATGTGAAAACGTTTCTGGGATACCACTTCTGCTGTCAATAAAAGACTTAAGGAGTTTAATGGTGTTGTGTAACTGGTCATCCTGAGTTGGGGATATTTTCTAAAAGCTTTGACTTCCCGTTTTTAGAATTTCATATGATTTAATCCATGTGACGTATGTATTGGGAATAATCTATCTCGAAATACACTTTAGAATTTTTTTCTGTTACACTGTTTTTTCCTATTCTTCAACCTTATTCAGTTCAAGCCATTCCACAACAGAATTAGAAGTCATTCCAACCAGTGGCCCCTTTTTTAATAACATTTTGAAAATGAGATTTTGATTAGAATCAGCCCCCTGTAGTTCATTAGATGCTTCTGTTAGAAGAAGCGTGGTCTTTGTATCGAGGATAATTTTTGAACCCTTTTTACAGACAGATACATACCATGACACTGTTCAATGGGAGCTATGGGATAAATTACTGTCTTATATGAGATTCTCCCCTGCTTCTGGTTAATGTCCCTGTTTTTCTCACATCGATGAAGCTGATGATCTGCCTTTGGAAGCTTTTTCATGTGATCTAACTAAGGTTATCTTCTGCACTAAAAAGATTTAAACTTTTGCTCATTTTGTAGTCCGTTGTCCCAAATAATTTTAGGTCCCTCATATTATTTAATAAGGGGAATATAAACTGGTTTTTCCTGGTGAAAAGTGCGGTTCAACCAGGCTTTGAATTTATTTAATGCTTCTTGCATTACATTTATTATCTATGATCTAGTATTTAAGTATGTTACAAAGGATAAGTCACCAGGAAATGACTGTAAATGAATATTAATTAGTTAAAAATGTTGAATACTTTTATTGTTACATTCTACAAAGTTTGACCATTGCAACAAATTTGAATGTACCTTTGTTTCGTCCCCGTCTGTCCCTGCTCAGTGACGTTAAAAAGAGTAATATATCTATTTTCTAGCAACTTGTGAAAAAGTTTGTCGATATTGCCAGAGCATATAATTTTTAACTCAAAGAAATCCTTGAAAATTATGGAGTATCAAACACTTTCTGTATCTTTAAAGAGAGCACCATTACATACCTATTTCGGCCATTAGCAATTTTTTTCACCACTTATTTGAATCACCGAATCGGCTTTATCTACTCTCTCTAAAATATTGTTTTCATTGAAAATTCAGAAAAGTCTGACTCGAGATTATGAGTAAGCATCTTGCTCATCTGTTCGTCCAGAGCATTTCAATTCGAAAAAGCAAATTTCTGCTATAAGAGATGCCTGCTAATTTTCTGGAAAAATATGATTTTGCTTAATTTCATGGTATCAAGGAAGCAGTAAAGATCCAAATGTTTGCTGAACAATGCAAGGTAATATTTACAGGAATCCTCTGCATACTTTTTAGTAGATCGGGAGAAGTTTTTTAGTAGAAGGTTGCAAATGCCTTGTTTCCCAGAAGATAAATATTTGAAAACTTGAGTGACATCCTGCTGGGAAAAATGTGGATCGTCTGGTCTGAAGAAGAAATTCTACAATCGGCGAGAGTTTTGGAAAGGGAAACAGTTGTTCAAGGAATTCTCCTGCTGATTCCACTGGAGTTACCTTTTTCGTTTCATTGTTTGGGATAAAATTTGAGTTGAAAAGTTGAATGATCTGAAAACCGCTTTGTAGTGCTTCATGTAAAGATTTAAGGGTTTGCTGCAAAACCTCTTTCAGCTCCATTATTTTGTTTCTCATTGTTTTTTAAATACTTTTTCTTTAATGATTTTGAAATCTAGATTGTTTTCTCTATGAACCACCTGAGGGCACCTTTTTTATTCTTTTGAACATTCAGTTGAGATGCCAACATTTACACTTAAAAACACCACTTATTAATTACTTTCATTTTATAACTTTTATTAAAAACTTAATATTATGACTTTTAGGAAAATTAAAGTTACTTTATTTAGAATTGTAGTATCTATATAATGTGAATTCGACCTATAATGCCACCGGCAGACTGCAATTATGAAATTTGATTTATGATATATACCGTCTGTATACATCTGAATACGATATTGATATTATCGATAATCAAGTTAAATGCTTGCTTTATACTAAATTGTATTGATTCGCTGATCAAATATGAGAAATGGTTTGCTAATTATACAATTATTTATCTACCCATGTATAAACTTAAGAATTTATAAACGCAGTATACTACATAAAATTTGATCAGCGTCCTAAACACCAAGTTAGTTGATTTTTATCAAACATTTCTTTAATCGATAATAAGAATGCTCAAATACAAATTTACGAAACTAATATAATATTGTATTATGAAGTTATTCAAAATGCTAAAATTTAAATGTTTGAAATTAAATTTCTTGAAACTTTTATACAACATAGAAGCGCCACAACAAAAAATGTGAAAATTTCAGAGCTGTTGCAAAGAAATTTAATGTAAACCAATGAACCCTTAAAAATTTATTAATTAGAACATTTGTAACATTTTTAGAATGCTCAAAATAAGAAAGAATTATTCTCGGGATTTTTTTAAATTCCATTTCGAAAAACAGAATGAATTATTGAATATAGTCAATTAAATGCAGAAGATTTGAACATATCATTGTATAGATCACTGTATGTACATGCCAAGGCCAGTTTTCACTGAGTTCGAGCAACAGATATCGACTGAAAGTTTTCAAAGGCAATTAAAGGAAAATTCATCCCTTCCCTTTTTACAGTTATTAAAAAAAAGAAAAGAAAAAGAAAAACCAGCAGCCCGATGATTCATACGATTTCTACTCCTCAACCAAAAGAAACTCTGGCTATTGAATCCAAACTTCTTAAAACCGTTCCAAACTTCAAATTCAATGGAAACTTAATCTCCTCAATAGCTGCTTGAAAACTTTACACTTCCGTTGCTTCCATAAATTCCATTTCACGTGAATCCACCCTGTTATGAAGTAGGGCTACAAAGGAAAGAGATGGAGCCGCCCCGGAGCCAAATCTTGGTTCTCTCATCACTACAAAGTATCACGTGATGCAGAAATTTTGTGCACGCGATGTTGCGTTACCCCCTCCACCGTCTTAGCACGATCGGAGGAAATTATTCACTCGGGATGGCAAAGAAGTTATTTAATTCAAAAGGGTGCAGGCTATTTCAGTTTCCCAATACGAATAGAAACTGAAGGAACGTTTGCATTTTTTTTCTTCTGCGTTTTCTTGGGTTTGGATTTCTCAAACGCTTTATCGAACCGGCAAGAAAAAAATAGTGTCAATAATATCTTCGGTTTTTGAAACAGTTTAAGTAATGGTACGTTTTGAAAAATGTGCGCTTTAATTTGCAAGACCATTATCGGAGTTTTGAGAAAGGATGTCTTCGATTTCTGTTGCCATTCAGCGTTAAAATATTGAAAAAAGTATATTTTTGTATGAAATATTTAGGTTTTATGATAATGACGAAATTTTTACTTTATTTTGAAGCAAATCACTTCAAAATTTACACAGATATTCATAAAGTTTCTCTATATGTTTTTTACATTATGATTTTTTATAATTGTAATTACTGGATAAATTTGTTTTTGATTCAACTTTTTTCACCTTTTTTTATTGATTAAAAAATCCGCATCAAAACTTTCTGAAGTCTACATTGTATATGAAAAATTTCAGAACGTGTGAAGTTTTGCTCACTCGTCAGAGACAAAACAACGCCGTATAACTCGAATATTTATCTTATGTAATATCTTCTCAGAAATGATATCGAATTAAATTAACAAAGACGAATTTCCAATTAGGTATATTAGGCACAAATACATAAATGAAACAATTTTATTAATCTATATGCCATGCTAAATTAATATTATTTAGACGAATGACAAAACATCCATCAAAACACAACATTTAATCATGTGTAAATTGTCATATTCGTATTCATTTTGTTAGTTCCGATATTTTTTACAATATTTAGAAGTGAAAAAACTTGAGCAAATATTTTTGTGAATGAATTGCTGGGAATGGCATATAAATGTTGTCGTTGTGTTGTGACTCATGACACTTTATAACCCCGCTGACAGTTTTATGTTGGCAATTTAAGCCGAGTGGGCATCTCTTGTTTACAATAGCCTAAACTGGGGCTAAGAGTATGACTTAACTATTTACGCATCACAACCCATATAAATGTGAACAACGTTGCTTGCGAGTTATAAATTATAGTGTATCATCATAGAAATCTTGTAATCAGTTTCAAAAGTAAAACATAATTAACCTAAAAAAATTAACCTGATGTAAATCATCAATATGTTGATTAGGTTAAAAATGTGCTGAAATGTGAAACTAAATTGACAATTTCATGATGGCGTGATACTCGTTTGGAAGTGGCATGATTACCAGATTTATACGAATTGTCAAACTAATTAATTATATTAACTGATATTTCTAAATTTTTCCATTTCTCTCTTTGAGCACGAATTTAATTTCCAAATATGAATTTACGCAGTTATTATGAAAATTCCCAGAGTTATGAAAATTTCAAATCTTAAGCTAAACATGAACGTCATGAACTATTTTGACAGTGTAGTTTGGTTACTGCGTTTAAAGAAGCAGAGAAATAAAATATACCATTATTAAAACCCTTTTTGATAAATCAAAGTTATACTAAACTATTTTAATACCCTCTTTCATTTAAGATTTTGTGTCAAAATTATGGATGTTTAAGTGAAAATGCATTTTGCATACCAAAATGTGTTGTTTATGGCACTAACCGTTCAATTAAGAGTGGACTCATTAATAAAAACAGTTTTTAAAATTACATTTTTAATCATGTTTTAGAAAAATAGAAATTTTTATTTGAAGCAAATTCTTCTTTTTATAAATTAATTTATAATTTATATTAAGTATTATTAAAACAACTTTTCTCTAGTTTACTGCCACGCGACGCACTTATAAGGAATCAAATTTACTTAAATCAATCGACTGACTGATAACTGATTACCCCATAAAAGTATCAAAAGTGTATATTATCATTGAAAACAGAAAAAAATTCCAAAATTCTAGAAAATGAATGAAAATTTAATTATACATTTTCATCTTTGCATTCTGAAGCCATTCAATTTAAAATAAGGTAAAAAGTAAAATTCAGTGATTTTTAGAATTTGACCTCTTATCATTTACGCCTCCCAAAATAGAAACAATTTAAATTTTTTGTGTTGGAAAATCGACAGAATAATTAACATTTTACAAAAGTTAAGTAATTATATGATATTGTGCATTACGAATGTGCATTACATTATAAATATACGAATACATATACGAATGTGCATTACATTATAAATAATCTGAATTATTTTATTGGATTTTGATTTCATTATAGCTTTTAAAATCTTCAAAAATAACCCTTAAATTCCCAAGAAGTTACACTGCATTTTAAAATTTATCGCAAGTTCGAAAGATTAACGCAAACAAAATTAAAAGTTTATTTTCGTCAAAAATCCGTCGATAGTAACTACACAGAAAAAGTAACAAAAAAATTACATTTTCGACACTTTTCCATAAATTTATTAAAAAATGACGCTTTTAATGAAGTGGAAAAGGGTGAGAATGGATTTTATCTGAAAATGAAAGAAGAAACGCTTTTTTGAAAGGGAAAAAATTTAGAAATAAAAATAAAAGCACATAAAATGAAAGGGCTTTTTCCTTTAAATTAAATCTTGAGCACTAAAGAAAATCGATACTTTTATAAGGACGGAAAACTTCCCTTGCACCACTTTTTCTTTGTCATATTCACAGCTATCAATCAAAAGTGCCAATAATTAAAATTTCATATTCAAAATGTCTTTATTGGACACTGTATTAATATCAACTTTTTTTGAAATTTCATAATAAAGATTGAATAGTTTTAGGTCTTAATTTTGCTTACAAAATCATTTTAAGTAACTTTTTTGCATTTGTCTTTTGAAACATATTTAATAATAACCGTAATTATCGCATTGAGGATTTTGAAAGGTTTTTATAAATTATCCATGTTCAGAAATATCAAAAAATAATACTGACATTTAAACATACAAATGTAAGTTTTGATTTTTTGTAGCTAAAGGGAGTTCTTTTCAACAAACAAAACTCTAATATAGTATTTTGTTAAATGTAATTTTAATTTTAATTCCTTTCCTTTTCTTTAAATTTAAATTCCTCACCCAAATTTGAACTCGCTAACTACTTTTCATTGATCTTATAAAGACAAAAAATATAATTTGATTTATTTTTTCTAAAGATAATCCCTAAGAACATATAAAAATTACGTAGTGAAATTTATCTAAATTATTCAGATTGTCTATAGATTTGAGAATATTATGTAACATTCAAGTAAACTTAAACTTCAGAAACTTGTAAGATTTTTAATTAGAAAACTTGATGTCTCATTTCACATGATTGAAAAATATTTTTCATTCTGTTAAGTTTGACACCTCTCATTCTGGAATTCGCATATTTTCAATTACTTTTTCAAATTTATTTTTCAAAAATATTTTCATTTTAACCAGTGCATTTAACTTTATTCATTTAACATTTTAACTTTATCCATTTTATAGACAAAGAAAAGTTAAGTTCGAAGCGAGTAATAATGTTTCATGTGTGTAATTTAGGTCTCATCATTTACATGGTGGAAACTTTTAGTTGGGTAAACACTTATGACTGAAATGAATATAAAATTCTAAATAGAATTTTAAAAGAATTTATAAACTAGATTTGGAGAAATATTCACAATAATTTTTTATGTATTCTAAAACTCTATTAGTACCATTTTGGGCTATGATAATGATATAAACTACAAATGTAGAAGTGTTAATGAACTAAATGTATTGTTTCGGTACTTAATATGCATAAGAAACGAGAAAAACTCACCTATGATTCGAAACAGGTTGTTTGTCCATATGGAGTATTCGTAAGGTTCTTGTATCACTAATGCTTAAAGTATATGTGAGCGATGTGATAAAAACCAACCAAACAAGCAACAACAGCAAACCAAAACTAACTTCCCAAGAAAAGTTTAATATAAATGTCGTCACTAAAAAAAAACGATCACAAATAGATATTGTGAATTTGGGAATATTTAACCTATTTCACCATATGAGTATATAATATCTACATAATTTATTTTGCTTAGATTCGAAAAATAATTTTTGACTTGTTAAATTTATAAAATATAATATTTCTGTAATAATATTGCATTCTCAAAGAAGATTAATATTACTTTTTCAAGTCCTTTACAGAATTTTTGACGTATAGCAATCGGAGGTCAAAGCGGTCAGCTATCACGTGAAAGTCTTAAGAAATAGAAAACCTTAGAAATTTTTAGGGACGTTTTAAAGAAAATATATCTAAAGGTCAATTAAATTAACACATGCAAAGGTTTTCTTTGCAGTTACTGTGCCTTTGAAGAATAAAATTTTACTGGTAATTTAATCTTATAAAGTGTTCCACAAAACATTCAAGTACAAAGTGTTTAATATTTACAGATTCGGATAAAATACGTCAATGTGAATTTTTATGGATAATATGTGGGGTCTCCGAATATAGCATCATATTTTAGTTATGAATGTTAGTTATGAATCCGAAAGCATGTATTCCAAATTGCGGTGCTTACGACGATTGCACAACATGGAAGCTTACCTAGTTGATAATGAAAATTTGAAGCAACCAATTAAAGTAAAAGTGCGTCTGAAGGGACTAAACAAATTCTCAGGCAGCTATGTTTCCGTACAAAATTCAAATCAATCATCATTGACCGATTTCGAGGGTTTGAGGAGGATTGATTTTGCAGGTACGATTTTTAATAAGATTGAATGTTTTAAAATTTCATTTTAATAGAATCTTGTTCCAGAATGAGGCACATTTACATTTTTAAGTATATGTTAACCAACAGATCTGGTGATTCATCACATCTTCATCACACAATAGTTCAGTCACTGCACTCACTTAGACTCACAGTTTAATGTACGTTATCAGCCGATGGCGTCAATAAGCCAGTTTTTTTTTAATTCGGAAATGTCACTGGTGAACCTTATTTTGACGAATGAAATAAAGTTGGCAAACCATTCTTTCATGGCATAAACAAGATAAACAATTATAGCTTTATGTAAGATGGAGAACCCACCGCACCCGGCGAAACTTTAATCTCTTAGTGGAACATTTTCAAGATTGACTGGTTGGGTTGGATTGCATTAAGAGAACAAGCAATGATATAGAATGGCCACCTTATTCGCCGGATCTTAAGTTTTGCGTCTTTTTTATGGGGACGAATGAAAGACACCGTGTATCTCAAACAGCCCTCAACATTAGACAATTTGAGAGCAGCAGTTGAAACCGAGATGAAGGAAATTAGAACATATATTTTGCGGAAAGCAACTGCAAACCTCTATTCTAAATTTCAACATGTCATTTGTTTTAATGACCGACATTTCGAAAATCTGTTGTCTTGAAAGTTTTCATTAAACATTATTTTTCACTTGGTTTTTTGTCCATTTTTTTTGAAGTATTCATGACAAAAGTTTGGCACCTTAATTAGAGTATGACGATGTATTTGGGGATCCCACTCGGTTATATATCAAAATACTAGTTTTGACGTGTTTTATTCGAGTCTGCAAAAATTAGAAGTTACATACCTTGTGGGACACCCTGTATTTAGTACTACCTTTCACACAGCACTTAATATTGTTCTGGAAATCACTAATACAAACCATTAAACACAACTCTATATAAAAAACAAAGGTTCATTTTATACATTGTTGTATGGAGAACCAAATATAAACCATGACATGAGAGCTGCAATAATCCGAAATAAATTACATGTAGAAATTTTAATATTTTTAAAGAATTTTTTATATAAATTACTTTAGCTATGTTATGTTCATGCATAACAACTGTTGATATATCGTTTAAATCTGACATTTATTCATTTTGAATCATATATTTATTCTTCAAAACTTAAAACAAAATCTGACTTGTGATTTATGGTGTGAACTTTCCTGCGTGACTATTCATTTTTCAAGAGTTTGCTAAGGAGGACAGATACTGACCATACCGTGCACACCTTGACAGCCGTAAACATCTATGACAAATTGAGAGTAGGATTACAAAAGATCCTTTCACGGACCTTTATTAAAGAAGTATGCTTACCATGAGCAAAACTGGATTACTTTACGTATGCCTGTACAACAGCATTTAATGTATTATTTAACACTACCTAGCATTAATCGAGAATCCCATCCAAACTCTTCATTAATCCGTAAAACAAAACGGACCATTTCACGCATTAAAGTAGCACGATCTATCCACGTGACCATCTATTATTAAGTAGCTTTGGGAATAGACAAACTTCTGGCCGTGACGTGACAACCGCAAACATCCGTGACAGTCCGCGTCACCTGAGCTCATGGCCATTGAAAGGTGAAAGGGGAAAAAAAGTTATGTGGGTTTGGTGAGGCAGGGAGGTCCTTCAGATCGAACGATCGAACCTATCTTTGTAGATAGGGAGGGAGATAAATAGTTAGAGCTGAAGCGATGGTCCGGATGGACCAGAGAAAGGGTAGTCTCCAACCGACTTCCGTTATTAGAGAATACTTACAGGGAAGTAAGTTTTTCATTTTGTTTGCGTCTGCTCCCTTCCTTCTTTACACCTCCATCAATAGATAGAGATTTCCATGGATATTACCTTGGTGATTTTTTAAATATTGTTTTGTCATACCGAGGGCTGTATTTGTGAAAAATACTCTATATATTGGCAAATAATAAAGTCGTAGACATTTTGTTTCAAATAATAAATTCGAAGATTTCGCGCTGATTTTATTACATATTTTGGAAAAAGTTACATTTTTCTTTATTTCAATAAATTTGTAAATAAATGTTACATAAAAATTTATTTTTTTAGATAAAACGAAGGCTTATAAGTTTCACTTTTGTTTAATGTTGAAACTAATAATTTGTTTCATATTTATTCAATATCAGCAAATCTTTCAATGTATCGTTGGAAACGAAAATATTATAAATTTCCAACTGAATTTGGAGTTTGATTTGGTATACCACATTTTATTGGCATATGTATGTACTGTGCATTTCAGAATTCTGAGACGATCACTTTTCGACAGTTCTGTCTCACTAAAGGACGGCACATAAATGGATGGTCGCCATTTCTGGACATTATTTTATTGTTAAATCTTAACATCTTCTTACATCTCACACCTATTTTGTCAAATTAAATCCATTCTAAAGCACAGAGATTTTTAGAATTCCTTAGCAAACGTTTTATTCAATCTCGGGTGTATTGCAATGCAAATCTGGTTAATTGGCGAAAAACCGGAAATTTTAATTAATTTTTTTGTTAATTGTGGCACGTTGTTATTCTTCTAAAAACCCTAAGTTTTATTTCTTGCTGTATACTTTTTATATAAGTGCAATATTTTATACAGGAACTAAAAATTGGCAAATAACCAATTGAATAAAGTGTTATAATCCACTCAAAATTAATAAGTTAATTGTTTTCTGAAAGTACAAAATTATTCCCATGTTCACTTAATTTACTATGAGAACGTTAAAATAAGAAATTTACAGATTATTTAATCAATATAAATCTGTAATTAAATTATATTGATATAATTAAATTCTGTCTGAGAATAATTTTGTCATTATTAGTGAGAATTATTCTGCCCAAAGGATTTCAGATTGAATTTTTTTTTTCGTAATAAATTTCCAAATATCGATTAAAGGTCGTAGAAATTATCATTAATTTTGGGAAAACATATTAAATTCATTCCCACAGTTTTTATTACTGGACCTGTATGATTAGATTGTTTATAAAATATTAAACCCTAATTTTGTGTATTACTATAATTTATAACTATTATTAGAAATGTTATATGATGCTATATACAACGTGATTAGCATTAAAGTACCCTTATAAAGACCAATATAGGGAAAAAATATTCAACAAAAACATTCAAAATAACTAAATTGTACATTCTCCAAAATAATATCAAATTGATTTAGCTTACGTCTCTACAAACTTTGCTGTAATCAGTTATTTCCCTAAATTCATGGTAATTGCTTCATTTCCATGCTAATATTTAAAGATTCAAAGTATCCTTCAGTTCGAAAGAAAGCCAATAATTGCAAAGAATTACTGGAATAAATGAATAACGAATAAAAGAAAGTGTGCATTCCTCTATAAGACAAGCAATTTCTGACTTTAGTGCAATCATATTGCTGTGGCAAATAAAATGTACTCTTTACTCAAACCTCATTTCTGCAAACGATTTCCTCAGCAGCAGTAAATTAATTACAATAATGGAAAAATGGAATGTCTTTCCGGCAATCGTGAAATAATTACAAAGAACGCAAAAATGACGACCAAGCATCTTCTATAAACGAGCTTCCTTCAAGTATACTCACCAGTCTTAACATAAGCACTCATTATTTTCCTTTAGAAAATGTTACATTCCAGACAATAATTTTAGGAGTAATTATTGAAAATTTAAAGAATGATATTTTGTACTACATGAGAATAATTGTTTTTAATAGAAGGACTTATACGACACAGAAAGCATCAATTTAAAAAAATATTGCGAAATGTCTAGCTTTATAAAATTTTAAAACGTATTTTTAAATTGAATGGCTCCTCCAATTTTTTTAATAATTCATTTAATATTCGTTCCATAATGATTAAATTTCATTATGAAAGAAAAGATTATTTAAGAAAACTAATCATAAAAATTATTCTTGGTATAGATATGAAAATTTGAAAAAAAATCCAATCCTAAAAGATTATTAATTAGGATTTAGATTACTTGACATCTTCATTATGTAGAAATTATATTTATTAAAATTTATCATTGTTTTCATTATGTTGTAATTTGATTTATTAAAATTTATGATTGTTTTCATTAATTAGAAGATGGCGAATTTATTCTGGTGTATATTACATTAAATCAGAAATTAGTAGTGTATTTTTATTAGGTACTAGATACTATTTTTTAGATATTTTTATTAGATAAAGTCAAAAAGATTCCAGGCATAAAGCTGGTACATAGTTTGATTATGGATAAACATAAATGCTGAATTTATGTGCTGGAACAAACTTTTCTAGTAAAAATGGTAAACAAATTTTGACACGACATATACTGAGAAAATGTTCCAGCAAAGTCATTTTATATCCAATTATTTATATTTTAGGACTCTGAGAAAAAGCAACACTATGGAAGCTAAAATATTTATAATATTGTAAAAGGTTACACTTTTCCATCATTTCAAATCTATTGAGGGCTACATGGAAATTATATCAATTTATCTTTTCTGCGAATCAGAAGTTCGCAGTTTTCGGTCCCTCTCCCCGAAAAAAGTATCTTTATATACGATACAGTACAAATTAAACTCACAAAGAGTCTCTTCCCTTCCTGTTGTTGTGGCATAAAATTTTAGAGAAGAGAGAGCTTCACATGATTAGAACATCATACATAAACCTATTTAAGATATTCTCTTACTTTATAAGCTCCTATTTTATAAATTTATTACTAGTATAGTTAAAACATTAGTATTTAAGAAATCTCTACAAATAATAAAGTGTGTGTGTGCGTTTTTTCATA
This sequence comes from Argiope trifasciata, assembly GCA_026543055.1. Lineage (NCBI taxonomy): Eukaryota > Metazoa > Arthropoda > Arachnida > Araneae > Araneidae > Argiope > Argiope trifasciata. Next base: position 458,468 of record JAPMOQ010005754.1, read on the forward strand.
TTAGCATTCTTCAGAAGCAATCGTTTGATCTAGAGCTACCAAATTTAGCACAGATGTAAGAAAGAAGTAGAATGAATTCGAATTTCTAATTAATTAGAATTTCAATCAATTGAAAAATAAAATTTTGAGTTATTTCCGCGATAACTTTCAAAACTTTTGTGTAAAATTATTTTTTTCACTGTTTAAAATTTCGAAAATATATTCTTACTGATATTAATTTCATAATCATGTGAATTTTTTGATTTTTGGCAATTTATTTGAAGCTATTTTTAACTAATTTCCAACACTGAAATACATTGCTGATTTATCGTATTGCATTGTTACCTGAAATTCAAATAGATTTCATTTTTTTATTAAATATGATTCGCTTGATTTTTTTCCATTGCGGAAACGGGTTCTATTTATTGCCAATGTAATATAAAATGGGAATTTAAAAATGAATTACAGTTCCGCAAAATACAGGAGATAGATGGACCTCATATTTCAGTTTTTAATATCCCTGATATAAGGTTTGTTTCCCTTTATGAATGTTTATGTACACAATAAATAAACCATATATAAGGCAGCTAAAATAACAGGACTTTAATACCTGGCAATTTAACGGAATCATAGAGTTGGCGTGCGATTTGGCGATTTAAAATTAAATATAATTTACCATCTAATAAGCTGGTCGCCAATGGCGATTACTACATAATAAATGGGCCCCCTGAAAATTATTTGCTCCATTTCACCTCATGTTTAAACCTGTCTCCGCTGTTAACAGATGAATGCTTTACATTCAGCCATTTGAAACATTTGTGTCATTGATGCGTAATTTGCATGGTCCTGGGATAACAGTTGTCGCAATACGTTCCACAATTCAACTCCATTGAGTTCCAATCAATAGCAGAATGCATATATGCAAATGGCTTATCAGTCCGCAATGCATCACTTACTGTCCAGATACACTGTCTTCGCCGAAATACTGCTAATGCTCTCTCAGCAATTAATCAAGTAACAATGCGTCAATTGCTGCTCCATTCGTGCGTCAAAGCACTAATTGTTGGGCTGCTCAAGAGCTGTAGTTTGCTGCTGAATATAGTTCAAGTTGGAAAGAACCAAGTGGGGTCTTACTAAGTGATTTATCATTGGAGAGATTGCGATTTTAATAATGAAATGACGCGTAGGCTGTTAAATTTAATAATTGAATACGATTGATGTTTAATGCAAAAATACTTTCTAAACAGTGTTGAAGCTATAGATTATAGTAAGATATATATAATATTTAAAAAAAGACTTTTTTAGCAAGATATACTGAAAGCATAACATATATATATTTCTCATTAATTTTCAGGCATCGTGTTTTATATTCTAGCAATATATTTGCCATCTAAACTATTTATATAATAATCATTAACAATTATTTTTATGACAATTCTTAATTGTTTATATAACACTTTCCCTACATTTCCATAAATCATTTGAAATGTTAAAATTACATATTCAAAATAAAATTCCGGTCATGGAAAATGGATATTTTTAATGTTGTAAATAGGAAATAGGCATAATTGGATGAAAATATATACATAATCCTCCCCTAAATTACTCTTAAATTTATTTACCACCAAAATTAAAACATGGGAGTCATGAGATATGTAATGCAGACTGTTTGTATGCATTTTTGACTTTTCAAATCGCATGTGAATGGTCTTTCTCGTGCTCTCTAATAAAAGGGTTAAAACAGAGAATTCCTTGCATACTATTGGCCTACAATAATTACGATACATGAGCTTTCGGACTGACTTTTGTAATTTTACAGAATCTAATCTTTGGTGATTAATCCTGGCAAACTGTTTGCAGCTTTCTACTTTTCCCAAATCAAATGGACTTTTGAGAGTGTCTTTACAAATCGGTTGAAATAGAAATTTGATACGGAACTGTAATTGTAGTCACAAAATAACTCACCGAATTTTATAAATTTGTCATGGAGTTTCTGTACTTTTGTGTTTACATGTTTCTGATATAATAGGTATATAGTCAATCTGTACTTGTACTACTATTACAATCTGTGTTTGGGTGAAAATATGATACCTGTCTACACTATAGATATTAAATCCGTGTACTTAATTTATATATCTACTTCCCCCCGTTTTACGTTTATCATGTTGATTTGCAAACCAACAGCCGGAAAAACGGATTTCCACTAAACGGATTTTGCTCAAAATTTACACCAATTTTGTAAATTTCTATTAAAGACTAGAAAAATTAAATTTGTCTAGCTGAAAGCCTTTTTGCGTTAGATTTTTGCTCTCGAATTTTTTTATGATTAAAATACTTTTCCACACTTTATACATTACAAAGTAAAATTTTTAATATATTTTGGAGCAACGTAGCGATGTTTACGAGTAAAACGTTTTGTAATACCTGCAGAGATACATCTATAATTTGAAAAGCGAATGCGCTCCCATATTTCTTCTTACGCCATAGATTTATGTACCATGAATTTGTCAAGGTATATATAATTCGTCAATTTCCTCTTTTCTGTAGGTATATATATAACAACGATCTACTCTTCATCAATTGTCAAAGTATGGATAACGCCAATTTCCTCTTCACCGTAGATATATGCAACAACAATTAGCTCTTTGTCAATTGTCAAGGTATATATAACGCCTGTTCCCTCTTCACCCTAGAGGTCGCGGTGACCTGGTAGTAAGGTTTCGGCTTCGGAACCGGAGGGTTGCTGGTTCGAGGCCCGATTCCATGAAGAACAGCCATGCAAGCTGGTCTAGTGCCCTTTAAATATGTCAAGGCTAAACGTCCTCTCTCTTGTGTGGTGTGGAAGTTTGTAGAGAGGGTGTATGTTAAGGTGTCTTCCTCGTCATCTGATCTTGGTCCAAAATTATGAGGTCCATCCCAATATAGTCCTAGTGTTGCTTCAAAGCGGTACGTTAATATAACTAAACCAAACCTCTTCGCCCTAGATGCATGTAACATCAATTTGTTTTTCTTCAATTGACAAGATATATATAATGCCAATTTCCTGTTCTCCGTAGATATATGCCACAATACTTGCTCTTCGTCAGTTATCAAGATTTATAATACTACCAATTTCCCCTTTGTATAGAAATATAAAACCTTGAAAAGATTTCACGCAATAAACCTCAATGCGTGTTTATGCCGAACTGGATTTCGATTAGCATACTGTTTAACATATTTAAAGATATTATTACAGGCCCTCTTTCTTACCCTCGCCTAGAAAATCTACCAAAAGGAAAATTTTCTCAGGAAAGGGGAAAATAATTCTTTCTTTTCTTTAAAATTCTCTGGTAAGAGTTTCCGTGCTCATTTCCACGATATGCGAAGCGGTAAACCCAGGGAACATCATTCTCTGAATTTGTTATTAATATGCATAACTGAAGAATTTGAAGGAAAGCCTAGGTAGACGATACGTGAATGGAAAATTTAGCTCATGACAGTCAATAAAAAAAAGAGGCCTTATTTAAAGTTTTGAGTAGAAATCTTCGTAATAGAGGCAATAAAATCAAAATATAAAAATAAGACTGAGAACTGGTTTGAAATAAAAATGAGAACTGGTTTTGGAAATTTTTAAAAAACTAGATTCAAATCTCATTTTTTTAACGCAATGTACTAAAAAAAGTTTCAATGCAGAATTTTTTTCTGAAAATTAAGTTACAAAAATCATTAAAACAAAATTTCTTTCTTATGACAGGGTTTGAATTGCATTTGAAAGGAACCGAATTCTGATTATGAGAAGAATTATAGTTTAATATAGAAATAATTAATTATAATATAATTAATACAACTATAGATAAATTTCTATGATTAAAGTGACTTTCATTAAGCAAAATTATTTTTAAACATAAATTTATGTAGCTATATTTATTCTTAAGAAAACATTTTTTAGAAAAGTATATCATATATTAAGAAACTCATGCTGAATTAATATTAATTTTCAAATGCTGAAATAATATTAATTTTCAAAATCTAGAAAATAAAAATTGAAACAACCCAAATTGATTTAGAATTTATTTTTCAGGTTTATCTAATTTCTTAAGTGGAATATAATTTTTAAAGTGTAGCACTCTCTTTTCCCCCACACTATGATTCACTCATTACACGCCGCCCTCTGGCGAGTGCTTAGAGAGACAGTCAGTTAAGCCTCTGTTATCTTTATGTGTTGGCGTGTTTTTTTATCCACTCTCTGTTTGTGTTTGTGTGTAACGTAACCTTATATGTTTTAATAATAAATTAATGTTACACAAGAAGGCTTATCTTAATTAGGACCCACCAACCACCGGTCACAAAAGTAAGTAAATCATTTGAAATGATTTTTTAAAAGATGTCTTAATATTTTTCACTAAGCATTAATAACTAAAACCTCCCGAATCAGTTATATGGACAATATGACTTTCCGGATAAGAAGTTAAAAGGATGTTTCAGAGAAAAGTTTTTAATAGATATTCGCCTTCCTTTGCAAGTACTTAATATGCTATACGTAGGTTTTTGTGACCTGTCATGAAACAATATCAAGTGAAGTAGTTTGAAATAAGAAAGAGTGAGAGATGGTATTTTCAGTCTGCCACTGAAGGCGGTTAGAAAATTACAGCAAATTTTATTTCTTTGATACGATAGCCACGTTCAAAATCTCTCGGATAATTACGTTTACCTGTAGCAATGCAAAACCTTCTATCTGTTGGCACTAAAGAAAACTTACTTTTTAGATGAGCATTGTAATTTTATGCCTATCTGATAGGATCAGCTAGCTAATATATGAACTTGGAAATTGCAGATCATAGAGTGCTATTTTTGAAAGAAAAATGCATGACAGACACTAAAGGCTTGGAAAAAACTAACTTTGATATTCAGAATAAAATAAATGCAAAATCCTTATATAAAATAGAACTGACCAAGAATAAGCAAATATCGTGTTGTTAACCAAATAACTTTTTTTTGGAAGCATGTCTGGAGGATATTTTTTCTGATCAGTAATTTATGGAGCAAATATCCTCCTTTATTAAGAACATCTCCGTTGGAAAATGATTTACTGGTCTGGTCAACACCCACACAGAAGACAGTTTCTGCAACGTTATTTTCCCATAATGTACTTAGAGAAGTATGCGTCTATAAATGTTTTCATATATATATTTTTTATGTTACTACTTATAATGAGTGTGTGGGTTTAAAAACTATATTACTTGGCAATTTTTACCATACTTTACTTCTAGACAGTTTTTTTTCCCTTTATACAACTATTTTGTTCCGGTGGGCGTATGCCTACACTAATCTTTTCATAAAAATATTATTTTCTTAGTTATAATCTATCTTGATTATTGCAACAGTAAAAAACTTTCAGTATAACGTATTTACTTTGAGAAGATTGATCATCTATTTTTTTTCATTTGGATATACAGTCAGCATTACAAATCTCCAATCACTATCAACAATAAAAGATGTGCAGTTTTATTAAATTTGGGGAAATATTTTTGGGAATCTTCATCGTTTATTTCTCACAGTAATTTTTTTGAAAAATTTAATACAAATTTTTATAGCAAAAATAATTATAATTTTAATGATTGACAGAACTATCTGTTTACATATTTCTGATTGTATTTTGGATGCTTATTATTAATTCTTCACTACCTTGGATATAAAATGCTTGAATAAAGTTGATTTTAAAAAGGTCATATGGCATTTTTAACTCAATCTATTTTGAATTCTATCTAATTTATTTAGAATAGATTTTAAAAATTGTTGTATTTTTTTCCTTGCATACATAGAGCATTTTGAAATATAATAAAATCTAAAGCTAAAAAATAATGGGCTGTCTTTTAAAATAGATATAGCATGAAATATAATACAAAAATAAAACATTGTGAACACAAAAAATATATATATATTTCCTGGGAATTGTGATGAATTTCTCGTGTTCCAAGAGCTGATATTTAATATAATTAAATATGCTTGTTAGAAAACATAATAACTGAAAATGGAACTACTAGGGCAACACTATTTAATCTCATTTTTGTCACAAAATTACATTTTTATCCAATTTTATACGAAATCCTTTACCGAAAAGTTTTTCTTCATGTAGGATATGGAATATGACAACTAATTACAGATCAATAGTCCATATTCTACACGTAATTATAAACCATTACAAGCTAGATAGCTTAAAAATGATAGATTATTTTTAGTCCTTAAATTATGATAAAACATTGGGTAGAAATTGGTATGTATCAATTAATTGAGCTTTAACCTATTTCTTATAGTATATACGATGGCTAAAATATCTAACAATCTAAGTAAATGAATTTCAAATTTATCATAGCTATACAAAAATTTCTTCTTATTAAAGATATTTTATCAACTTGATACTTTGCATTGAATATGGAAGAATATCAGTTACAGAAAGCTAATAATCTAAAGGTGGGAACTCAGTATCTGTTATTGAATCCAAATAATAATCTCCACCAGCTGATTCGTGGTCATTGATCTGATGACTCCATATCATTCTAATACAAGATATTAGATTTATACAGCTTAGATCAGGGCTCTACCATAACGAAGATATGAGTAAACGAGATTTTTAACAAATATATATATATATATATATAATTTCCTCCTCAGAAAATAGCTACCATTACACACCCCAAGCAAAGGTAGACATGCAAATAAAGAATCCTTTCCTTCTGTACTAACTGTATAAACAAAGCTTTTCCTTTCTTCCTCTTACCCTTTATCTGATACCTGCTGAATACCCGGTTTCATTCCACAGGGAGGAGAATCGTCTACAAACTGTATCTAGCCTAAAAGTATATCAGATGAAATAGAATACCAGTACCTGATACAGCAAGTTAATATAACTAAACTAAACTAAACTGATACAGCAAATCCGTGTTTCTGGCCAATCCTGGTTGTAATAAAATTTTGGACTCATTAATCTGAGGAAAGATTGATAAAATGCATTTCTGGTTATCTTTAATTACAATACAAAGAAAAATGTAAAATTCATTTTACTATGTAAGCAGAGGAAAAAAAATCGAAAGAAGAAAAGTATTATTAGCGTCTTATATATTGTGTGTTCAAAATAGAAACTGTATTTTTACAGAATTATTTTCCATCGCTGGAAACATGCAGAACACATATTACGCAATTTCTGGATAATAAAATATCGGAAACTAAGTATAAAAAAAACGATAAATTCTCAATTATTTATCGTCACTTTCCATATCGCTGATTTGGCAGTTACATAAAATTCAGTCTTTTCCTTGCTTCGCCAGCAGAGGTTTTTGTCCCTTATCTGTTCTTTCTTAACTAACGATCTTGATACTTGAACACGTGCCAGACACGCGATCTTTTCTTTCAAGACGTTCTCAGAAATAATAGGAGTCGTTTTTCATTATCTCCGGACTAAGAAAATTGAAATGTCGCCTTGTCCAGAGACTGCTAGCATGGAGGCGATTTCAGAACTACCATAACTCCTGCTGGACACGGAATCGTTTTGTACTCAAAGTCAAAAAAATTGATGTGATTATAATTTAGCTATGATACGGGGATAGTCTTTTTTACAGTAAGTTTTGTCATTTTTCTTGTTAAAGTGAGTAGTTCACATGTAAAAATTTGTTATATTAGAATGACATCCTTATTTTGATTTTAAGGTTTATCAATTGATTCCTTGTTTGTTAAGGCAATATTATACAAGTCATCGGGAGTGGTATCCACAAAACTTTCTCACATAATGGTTAATGGTTAATTTATTTTTAGACGCACTTTTTTCTCAACCGATAGAAGCTAAACTTTAATAGAAAACTATAATTCTGGTCAATAAATTACATACCCATACGTGATGTATTTAAATCTTTGCATTTTTAAGTTGTCTCATTTACTTGCTTCTGAAAGTACAGAACGAAAGATGAAAAATTCTTTATTGGATTTGGCTGAAACTCTTATTAGTGTCTGCAATTTAGATCTTAAATTTATGTATTTAATTTTATTCATCTAGATCTGTGCTTTTGTACTTTTCTTGTTAACTTATATTCAAACTGACAGACTATTTCTGAATAGACTTTGCTGAAATTTTAATAAAAATCTATAATTCTGGCATAATGATCATGTGTTACCTATCTAGCTCAAAGTATTTTTGAGTTATTTTTGTCGTAGATAAACAGACATTTTCCAAAAATATGATTTTTGAACTCGGGAAGGTCTGAAACTTGGGAATTCCTTAAAACCTCGAGATCAGTTTGTTTAATGTTTACAACACTTTCTCTATATTTTGTATACTGGAAAGTAAAAATGAATCCTTTTAAATCCTAAGATTCATTTTTAATTATGAGTAATTGATTGATATTCTCTGTAGAATGTTGCAGGAACAGATATTATTAACCCTCTGTCTGCTCATCCTGCGATTTCCGTGGGCATGTGTTTTTCTACCTTTATTGAAGAGCACAACCTGTTTTTTCCTCTGTTTAACCATTGAAATAAATTATGTACAGTATCAGACGTTTAGTTTATTTTTGGCCAACAGATGCTGTTAGTTTTCCACTAAATTGCGGCATTTTAAGGCACGTGATATTATCGCTCAAACTTCACTTTTTACCGCTTTTATCTTATAGAAATAACCATTTCTAGAAAACTTTCGGAGAGTATATTTCTGATGATATCATATTCTGAAAGCGATTTTAATTTTGATAGCTCTAGTGATAGTGATATAGATTTTTCGGACTGCTCCTCAAATACGATGATAATTCAGTAAACTTGGAAAACGTTAGGCAGTGATGCAAATTTGATATGAGAAATATTTCCCCTCTTCCAATTTTATACATTTTACTTTTTTATATTATGTAATAAATAGAAATTAACTGTAATTCAACAAAAATTTATTATAATTGTGTGTGTGAGAGAGAGAGAGAGAGAGCGAGAGAAAGAGATGAAATTGGTTTTACTGGCAACTTAGTTCCTCATGATAAAAATACTTTCTGGAAAGGAAGAAATGCATTTTTCAATTCCCCAATATATATAGTTTTAAAAATTGCAACAAAAAACCGAATTCGGTCCACAAATTGAACAGTCAGAGGGAATTGAATAGATCATTAATGTAAAAAATAATAGAATTTTCAAATTGTCCTTTCTTTTTATTAATTTAATATAACATTCAAAGTTAGACGATATTACTAAGGGCGAAGCAATTTTTTCTTCTCTGCAGATGGGCTAATAAAATGTGTTTAGATGCTGGTAAATGCGCTGCAGATATTTTTAGATCAAATTTCCATATATGTTGCGTAGCCAGTTTCCAAGTAATAATCCAGCAAATGATCATATTCTATATTTTATTACATTTGAAAAGTAAATAGATCTTGGCATAGGCAAAAAATAGTATCTTATGTCTTATTTTCATGGTTTATTAACTCCCTTTCTTGATTAATGATTTGTTTGTGAACTTGATTCTGTTTGGCGCAAATTTTTGATTTTATACTAACATTTTAGATTTAAAAATTCCGGAGAAATTATTTTATATATTTAGAATAATTTTTTATTTAAATAATTACTTGGCATTAAATTAAAAAATAAGGATAGGAAAATCAAATAAAATAGATACTTGATTGGTGTGTATTTTTCAAAATTTTATATTACTAATATATAATGTACATAATACATCATTATTATGTGAATTTGGTATAAATATTTGTTTTTACCCCATACACATTTGATTAATTATACCTACATCTGGCAAATCAATTGTACCAAACAACCATTTCTCTAACATCAAAGAGTCTCAGCTGTAAAGTATAAAAGTATCTATGTACAAAAATTAATTTTAAATATAATTTTTGAAAAAAGGATCGCAAAATCTTATTTTATTAATATCTTACAAAACGTAAAAGTGAAATAAATCTTGCTATTTTTTCATAATTTCTGTGAAGAAATTTGCTCTTTTTATTTCTACAATCAATCTTTTTTTTTTCTTTAAAGAATGACGAACTATATACTTTTATTTAATGTAAAGAAATAGGCCTTAGAATAGTTAATAACACTTTGCAATGCTTGTTATTTCATTCTCTATGTTTATTGACATAAACATGTCATGTGAAGCTGAATGTATTAAGCTATCAGCCACAGTCATTTATTCTTACACTACTTTTATATTGAGTTATAAAATTATGGAATAATGTGTCATTTATTTTTTTAATGCCATCTTTTAGTTTTTATGTTCCAATTGAATACAATATCAGTATTTTGCAATAAAGTATCTTGCAAAATTCGTCAAATGTTAGAGAAATAAACTGAAAATTGACACTCCTGACCTTAATAATGGTTAAATAGTATAAATCTGCGAAATATTTACAAGGAAGCCTGTTTTATATTACCACTGATTGGTCTTTGAATTGCAATTATTTTTAATCGTAAAAAAATTGCAAATAAAGGAAATTAGGTAATCTGTAGATAAATCATGGATAATCATGGATTAATGAAAACATTGATATAAATAATTATTTTATAAAACTTTTCAAAATTTTGTTTTTTAACAAAAGTTATTTTAAATCAATTATTTTATAATTTAGTTAATTAATTCTTATTTTCTAGTATTTTATCTAGACAAGATATTCAAAAGAATTTTAATATGACGATTTGAGTAAAATAACTGAAACTCTTACTGGAAAATTTTAATCAATTGATTTGCTTAAAAAGTAATATTAATGAAAAAAAAAAAAATTTAAACAATAAATATTTCTAAATTATTCTTTAATAGTAAAAAAGTAAGTAACATTTGACCCTACAAGGGTTTAGCTCTGTTCAGTATGCATCCGAATTTTTCAAATTAAAACCAGTTCTGTGCCATCATAATATTATTCAATATCCAATTGCTCCGTTTATTTTTTTCCTCAAGTTTCATGATAAAGCATTCATTTTTTATTTTGGAAATTGTCGTAGAATTCTATAAATTACATTAAACTATATGAAATTCTACTACCTTAGCTCTCAAAGTGGAAGAAGTTCGATAGAGGTTGAGAATATGATAGAACAATGAAAACGGTTTCAATTTGACTAATTTATATTTCAATTTGACTAAGTTATAACTGTTTTTGAAATTGAACCAAAAAACAATTTTTTGATGTTTGCTTTTGAAAATTTTTGCGAAGCTGTTCAATTACTATCGTTGAAAAAATGTTTTGACTTACAACAAGTTTGGAAACCAATTTTAACGGAGGTACACATTTTCACCCTTCAAAATGAGACGAATTTGGTTAAGTATTGGGTAACACACAGACTTCGAGACATGTTATTTCTTTAATATCAATGGATATTATTTGGTGGGAATTTAGCCAATATATTCCAGTTCGAAGAAATATGGCACTGTCATTTAAATTTTCCACATTATTTCAGACCACTTAATGGTAATGATTAAACATATGATCAAGTTGATACTAAAACTGAAGAAATTGAACAGACATTTGGTGAAATTGTAAAAATACAAATATATTATTTTTTTCAAATTTTAATAATATGGGAAATGAGTGTGCTTTTTTCTAGTTTGTTATGAATATTACAAAGACATTTGAATTGTGTGCTAACTTCCTTCTAGTTTGTTATAAATATTACAAAAACATTTGAAAGATAAATGATATAATATTTTGGATTTCTGTTTTACTTTCTAAATATGCTTTTGTAAGCATAAAAAATTAAAAATTAAAGAACTTTATAACAAATATGATTTTATCAATTTTTTATTTACTTTCATTTATTCGCATATTTTTGTTGAATATACAAAATGCGTTTTTATTATTCTTTTTAATGCCGTTATTGAGCTATTCAGAAAGAAAACATCTGTTAATTCTATATAATTTGCAAACATGTTAACTATTATTTTTTTCTACGTTTTTATGCTAAGAAATATTTTAATGGTATCCCATCTTTTCAATTTTTTCTAATCAAATAATAAGTGTATTGTGCTTTTGAATTTTTTTTATCAATTCGGTTCAATATTTTCTGGCCAAAAATTTATAAAAATATTGCCATTTTTTTTTTCTTTTCGATTTTATTTTAACAAAGCATGTCATATGATCAATTTAAGTTTTTATAGCGAGCCAAAAATGGGAACGGAAGTGGCAGTCATTTATCATCTTCTACTTTTTATTTTTGTTTCTGAAATTCTTTTCATGAAATAATGGATATAAAGAGCCCAAATGTCATCTACGTCTGGCTATCGAAACCAACTTCATATGCGCAATAAATTTTAACTAAAAAAACGTTGAGTTTCACTGATAAATATATTCAAAAATAAGATTCTTTCTAAAGACCAAACGATCTTTCTTTTAATTATATTTCATACAGGATAAAAACAACTATTGTGTGGCTTTATTTCTTATTACAAAATTCTAAATTTCAATGTAAAAATAAAATTTTTGAATGAATTCCTTTCATATTCCCTACAATAGGGATGGGCTAACTATAGGGCATACGATAGGGTAGGGGTAGGTAGACTGATTTTTCAAGATTTTGCGGTTAGCTTTCAAAAAAGGGTTTAACAATATTTATTACAATTTAATAACAAATATGGAATATTTAGTTACTTGCATAACTACGAACACAATAATAGTAGTCACAAATGTAATATCAAATGTTGCATTTAATATTGAAAATTCGAAATACATTAAAATAAATTATTTTGATCTAAAATTAGTTCTCGTAGTTATAATTAGCACCAGACATTTTCTATATAAAGTACACCAATTTTGAATATCTCGGTATATAATTGTTAAATGCTAATCTTGATCTGGAATCTAAGTGATCGGTTCTGAGTTGTTACCTTAACTACATTCATCGTTGAAAATGTAGAATAACACTGGTAAATAGAGAGGAAACGATGATAAATGATTGTGAACATTTTTAATTAAAATACTTTACTTTGTTCATTAGATAACAAAAGCTATTCTTAATGTCTGAACTAGGTGTTTTAAAATTGTCATTTTGAAGGTGATAAACTCCGTTTTCCATAAAAGATAAAGAGAATGTAGATTTTCAATTATTTTTATCACATCAACATTGTTAGATTGATAAAACATTAATATAAAAATTGGTTTCTTTTAGTATGCGAGTTTAACCCATGTATGCCTAAGGTTAAAAAATTGGAATTTTTGTATGAAATTCCTATGTTAAGTAAAAAATATATATATATAATAAAAATAACTTTTATGTGAGGATTGTTCCAAAAATGGAACAATAGGCATAAATAGGTTAAAACATTAATAAAAGCTGTCACGTTAAAATATCTTGTTGGTCCACCGGTCTATCGCAATCAAATTAAATCACTACCCTATAAACATGAGCTTAAAAAATTGAAATTTTTAGTGTTTAAAAAGTTATTTACAAATTTCATCCAATGCCGAGAATTGAATTTCCACGTAAACATTTCTTTGGATTAAAAAAATTTGCTAAGTTTACTTAAATTTATTTTGAGATTGCAATCCTAAAATTGGGTGCTTCTGTAAGAAATCAATTAATATCCATTGAAACATAATCTAAAAATAAAAATGGAGTCAGCTACAGGAAGATTTAAAATTATGAAAATTCTTTAAAACGCTGAAAACAGTGTTTTTCATAAATCATACTATATTTGAGAGGGGCATTATTTTTAATTCATTTACTGATCTCTAGTAATTTAAAACTGAGTTGGGAATCGGCATTTAATACCATTTAATTCGTGAAGATAGGTCGTATTTAACATTTTCAACGCTACCGATGAGATATCTGATCTTTCAGAAACTTCCAATTACAGGTTTCTGTGAGCTAAAATTTGTCTCTTATGCCAGTTTGGATAGATTAAACTTTCTAAAACATTTCTGAAGAATACTTTTAATTATTTTCATCACAAATATTAGCCTATAAAAACCTGTAATTGGGTGTCTGAAAAATGAGATTTTTCGTCGTAGAGTTGAAATTGTTAATGAAAATATTATATTTTCTATGAAAATTACAGAATCATATCCAGTAGACAAACAATTTTTTTCTCTTGAAACAGATTGCACAAAAATGACCGCCAAAACATTTTTTATTTGATTTCTTTGCATTTAATTTAAAACTTGAATCTAAAATAAGATATTCTTGAATAGACTGCATATATTTCATCACATATTTTAATGCCGAGACAAAATGAAACTGGAGAGAAGGGAAACTAATTAAAATTTCATAGCCGTGTATATTCATCCTTGTCTTTTGAACCATGATCTCGCAATGGAACATATAAAGGTGAAACTTAAGCAATTTCGCTAAAATTAGAAGCACGCGTTAATTGGGAACTCTGGCGTAAATTTTAACTGTTGTGGAAATTAGAGGTTTAAATAAAGCTAGAAAATATATAATTATCCATTAAAATAATTGAATTATTATATTTACTAAAAGATATCCTTTTTGTATTTTCGAAAAATAAATAGCATTTAGTTTTCTTTCAAAAAATTCATTTTGCAACATTTTTTTCAAGCTTTCTAATTAAATAATGTGACTGAAGTTATCTAATTTTTTATATATGTTTCAAAATCTTTTTATATGAAAGATTAAAAAAAAAACACGAGTGTTAAATAATTATTTGGGCATTTTATGGTACAATTAAAGGTATAATATAATTAAATATTTTTCATTGTCTTGATTAGTTTGCTGGTGCAGAAAAATCTGAATAACCTCCTCAAAATTTAAAATTTCCATTTTACTTGGCCACCATTGGGTATGGAAAAGCTTTAGGAACACAAATGAGCAGCCTGGAAAAAGAGCCGATTATGCATCAATACATTGGCCAGGACAATGTTAGGCTTTTATTTACTTTTCTCTAAAAGTCGAAATTAGTTCACTAAATTGGAATCTAGCAGGGATAGCCTGATCGGTAGGGCATGGGCATGCATTCCTTGTCTTGAGTTCGAACCCCTCATACTAGAGACTCATATGTAAGGTGACTAGTGCTCGTCTAAATCTGTCGTGGTCAAAAAGTCTTCCAAGCCAAAACAATACAGTTGGGTTACTGGTTTAAAGGTGATGGTCTTCTGATTCAGGTCTAAATTATGATCTGTGAATGAAATGTATGAATGAAGTCCACCCCTTAAAAAGAGTTATGACGTAGGAGTAGATGAGTCATACTTTTGGCTGTCGACGGTGCTACTGAAACAAGAGACGCTAAAAAAACCCTAGTTTAAAATCTCTGCCTTTGTCAACTGGTTTGTCTATGACAAGGGCCATAGGGAACAACACCAATTTGGAATCTATTCAAGGAATCCACATATTTTACCCCATACCAAGTAAAATTGATTACTATTACCTATTTTATATGAAAGGTAGAATGTGCATTAGATAAAAAGAATTACATATACAATTCTCTTTTTATACCCATTAATTTTGTTTCTCGGATATCATTGTGATATCCGATATTACATTTATTTCCTCAGAAATTTATTACTTGATATTCGCGTTAATCACTGCATCTATAATTATCATTTTATGTGGTTGTACTCAATTGAGATATTTGATATTATATTTATTTCCTCAAAAATTCTCTATTTGCTATCCATTACTGTAGTGGCCTTGGTGTAAAGTTGTGCGTCCGGACATATTGTTTAAGGTTCGATATCAGCTTCCGCTGCAGAATGCTTTCTAAGAGGGTCTAGTGCATGCTATATCTGACAAGTTTAAACGCAGGCCTTTTGGTACAGTCCAGAAGTTTCAAGAACGATTTCTGTCTCGGATGTCTTCCTTGTACACTTACTGTGGTTAAAAATTACGAATGTTTTAAAACGGAACCACAATACAATTAAACTGAATCTTGTAAATTTACAATTATACAGTTTCCTTCTCATGAGATTTAAATTTATTGGGATTCTATAGTATATATCTAATTAGAAATTTACTACTTTTACTTGTATTAACATTGACTACAGCATGTACAATATCCTTTTTTTAAGTGACTTTCGCTTATTTCTCGGAAGTCATTGAGATTTCTCTCTTTCTCTCTTTATTAAAATTAAATATTTACAATTCGCATTAACTAATTGCAGTTGAACAAGTGATATAACCTGCTTTAAATAATCTGCGCTGTAAATACTTTCTTTTTAATGAATTAATGCATTAAACTGAAGGGAAAACTTTCACAAAACTTTACCAAATCAACTTTAACGTAAGAGAATATTTACAAAATTTAGTTGTGCGAGTCACTGAGGTTATAGCTCGTTGGGGGAAATTAATTTGCAAAATGGTCGGTGTTTACCTTTTAAGGAGCAGATTCCGAGGGCTCTTCAACCAAGCAACCTCAAGAACTTTTATTGCGGGGAAGGTGGGCCTCGTAGTAATAATGCTTTTAATGTGGAATTTCGGAGAATGTAATATCATGCACTTTAGCGACTTCTTGGGTTTCATAAAAATGTTATTGCTTTGGCAAAGTGTATCAATATTCAAGTAATGATTTTAAAAGGATATTAGCAGTCATGAAATCAATTATTTTGTTAGTGGAAGGAATGTTTTAATATTCAATAAAACGTATGCAGTTAAGCACAGAAGAAGATATTTTATTTATGGGGTTTTGGCTCAGTACAATTAAATGTGACTAAATGAGAGCAGTTTTCCTATAAATTTCAACCAATGGAGCAATACAATCTGTAAATTTCAACCAATTTAATGTAAAATCGATAATTCACTATTTACTTTATCTTGAAAATAATCTAACTTTAATTCTGGAACAGAACTTGAAGGAAATTTTTTTTTTATGATATACTTAGTTGCGAAAATAATCTTGAAATTCTGTACAAATTGAATTTGTCGTAATACGTTTTTGTAAGAAATGCTTATTTAAAAAGACGTGTATCTTGAAATATTTCTGTAATATCACAAAACGCTCATGTGATTTAACATATTAATTTTTTAAATTAATATTCTACCTTTTTATGTTACTAAATTTTCAGTTATTTATTACGTATATTTACACTGAAGTGACAAAAGTCATGGGATGACTGTTAATATCGTATCGGTCCTCCTTTGCCCGGCGAAGTGCAACAACTCGACGTGTCATGGAGTCCACAAGTCGTTGGAAGTCCTCTGCAGGAATATTGAGCCATGCTGTCTGTATAGACGTCCATAATTGTGAAAGTGTGGATGGTGCAGGAATTTGGGCACGAACGGACCTTTCGATTATGTCCCATAAATGCTCGATGGGATTCATATCGGGCGATCTAGGTGGCCAGATCATGCGCTGGAATTGTCCGGAATGTTCTTCAAAGCAATCGCGAACAGTTCTGGCCCGGTGACATGGCGCATTTTTATCCATAAAATGGCTGCAAGTGATCTGCAAGCAGCTGAACATAACCATTTCCAGTCAATGATCGGTTCAGTTGCACCAGAGGACCGAGTCCATGCCATGTAAAAACAGCCCACACCATTATGAAGCCACCACCAGCTTGAACAGTGCCTTGCTGACAGTTTGGGTCCATGGCTTCGTGGGGTCTGCACCACACTCGAACTCTACCATCAGCTCGTAACAACTGAAATCGTGACTCATCTGACCACGGCACGGTTTTCTACTGGTCTAGGGACCAGTCGATATGCTCACGAACCTAGGAGAGTCGCTGCAGTCGATGTCGTGTTGTCAGTAAAGGCACTCGAGTCGGTCTTCTGCTGTCATAGCACAAGGAAGACAAATTTCGCCGCACAGTCCTATCGGACACGTCCTCGTACGTCCCACATTGATTCCTGCAGTTATTTGACGAAGTGTTGCGTGTCTATTAACACTGACCATTCTACACAGACGTCGGCGGTCTCGGTCGTTAAATGCAGGTGGTCGCCCATTGCGCTGTCCATGATGGGATGTGATGCCTGAAATTTCATACTCTCGGCACACTCTTAATACTGTGGATCTCGGAATGTTGAATTCACTAACGATATCCGCAATGGAATGACCCATGCGTCTAGCTCCAACTAGCATTCCATGCTCAAAGTCTGTTAATTCTCGTCGCGTCGCCATAAATCACGAAAAACTTGTTCACATGAATAACTTGAACACAAATGAAAGCTCTGGAAAACGAACTGCGCGTTTGTACTTTTTCGCTGCGATACTACTGCCTTCTGTATATTTGCATATTGCTATCCCATGACTTTTGTCACTTCAGTGTATTTTAAATTGTTAGTCTTTTCTAAGCTATAATTCACATTTTTTTAACTCTAAAATTGTGTTTCTTAACATTTAAGCGCATTTAGCTCGAAATCTTGTAACGGTGTATTCTGATGTGAGGCTCCTCTTTTTCTTGTGAGGATGAAAAATATAGTTGTGATCTTCAAATACATTATATAAGAATAAATGTTCCCTTTAAACCTACTGAGTAATTTAAATTATATATTATAGGAAATAAAGTAGGACATGAATACGCACGCTTGCAACTCCAAAATGCACGCTGGCTACAGTGGTCTGGTGGTGTGGCTTAATAGTAAGATCTCAACTTATTACCTCATTATTTCAATTTTGAAACTTGATTCCAACGAAAAACATCTCATTTACAAATACAGTTTATTACATTTAGTTGTAAATCAGCAAACTATGAGTAGGCTTCTATTTGCACAACTAAATACTACTGATCTGAACAGCTGAAAGAAATCCAACCGTTTATCTTCTTATAAAGCATATTCTGGGCCTTTAACTTAATTTCACTTATAGGTTTTGTTTTTTACATTTTATTTTAAATTTCGCAATGTTATGAATTAAATGATAACTTGCATAAAATAAAATGTGAAAAGGCGAAACCGCTGTTATGTCTATATTTTGAAAAGAAATTCGTTTAGAAACCCACTCTAAAACCGACTCCAAGTCGAGCCCCTCATCTCTCGTTATCGACTGAATGCAGAAAAGGATTTGCTGTCCTTTGAAGTACTTTCCACAGAAGGCGAGGAGATAAGAGTTGAAGCGTTAAAGCTTTCGAGGAGACTCGGAAAGAAGATTTATTTTTAAAGTTTAAAATTAGTTTGGATGGTAGATATAGAACCTGGTAAACTTGGCTTTGATTTTTACCTCAGTGTCTGCGATTCCAAATGGAATTGGAAAACTAATATGCGATGTACAGAATTTTGGAATCAGAACATAGTATCTTTTGTAGAAAATTGAATTTGTTTAGGCTCAAATCGTCTTTAGCCAGATATTTTTAATGTTATTTACTCAATTAGCATGTGGGTTTTGTAATTTTTAATGGAGACAGTTTTTTTTTTTAAATCTTGGTTACGTAATGAAATTTGTTGCTCATTCCACATACAACATTCTTCAGCTATTTGTACCAAATCAATGGCAAAACTTTTGACCTACTACAACAACTGAAATGTGCATTTGGTTGTACACAGCTTTTAACTTTTGATTAACCATACTTCAAATAATCATGAACTGAAATCTATGACACCTTAGTCTCCAAGTCAAAAATCTACCATCATGTCCTGGAAAGCCTTCATGCAGTAAATTTGATTTTTAAGCGACCAAAAATTTATGAAAATATTTAGACCCAAGTGTTATAAAAATCAAAACTGAATAGAATTTCACCCATTGACCAGTATCACGATACGTCGTTCATATAATTAAACTACTGAGATTTAATGGTGTAAATATGATAACATAAAATTTATTAAGGCAAAGATGCAAAAAAAAAAAAACTCAGCCAAATTTATCTCAAACGGTTATATCATTTCATTATAACATAAGGATGCCAAATACAAGTCTCAAGAGAAATTAGTTACATATAAAATAGTATTGTATTATTTTGTCAGGGATCCAGTTTGAATCACTGACTCAAAGTTTTGCTTGATTGCAGTTTGTGCATGAAGTTAAAGAAATGTTTTTGATTCCAAGAGTCAGATCACTCAAAACTCCAAGTATCAGAATCTATCCAAAAGAATTATTTTTTAATATCAATTATAAAAGATTTCTAGAATTTTCCCTTTTTATGTTCAATCATCACTCTGATCAACCATAGCCTTCAAAAAACAATTTATTTTCTGCTTCTAGAAACGTTGCTAACATATCCTTCCACAGTAAGTTAAAAAAAAAGGAAGAATTAATGTCCTCTTGTATATTGAATTTATTATAGAATACTGGCATATATCATTTCCTTGTCACAATTAGGTAAGAGTAGCATGCGGTAAACATTGTGTACATTTCAAATCATAATTGAGATTGCATCCTGCTTTGAAAATCCAGATGTGCGCTTTGGATATACATAACAGTTGAATTATTTTATAATATTATATAATTAATTAATAAATAATATGAGTATTTTTTTCTTAAATTGTTGTAATGAAAAATGTTTATGAAGCGTTTGTAATTGCTGACAAACATGCAATTCATTTGGGAGCAGTCAAGTTCATAAAAGGTTATTTTAAAAAACTGAATTTATTTTTTCATGGGAAGACAAGATTTCTTGATGAAGGATCCTTATGTTTTGTTTAGAACACAAGAGCGAAAGTTAGGGAAATTTTATTTCTTTGTTCTTTTATTAAGAGATTTTTATAGAGATTTTTTTATAACTTGTCGACTTAAGAAAAGAAATCATGTGCCTTTTGGAAAAAATATTTTAGGCATCTTCATCACTGTTATTAAATTTTAAGAGTTGCAATAGTCACCAATTATTTATAACTCTTTTTGGAATTTATTAAATAAAAAATGAGATTTCAATCAGAAAATTAGAGAATTTTTGAATAAAATTTTATGAATTAATTTGATTTTAAAAAATATAAAATTTAAATTTAAATTAGATAATCTGTACAATACAGAACCAACAATGAAAGAACTTAAAAATGAGTAAATTTGTGACCAGTGTGGATATTGAACCACAATAAATTGATTATCAGGGGCAAATGTAATACACTAAAGAAGAAATAAAATGTTTTATTGCTAGACATAAAAAATTGATACAAAGTCTTGTACAGTTATTGGATTTGTTAAAAAAAATTGAACTGGTCATTCAGTACCGAGGAGTTCTGAATATATTCTTGAAAAGGTGGCATATAGGTATTGAAATAAATGTAAAGTTCTTGAAAACATACAAGCGTCGATTGTTGCTTTTAAAAAATGAGATATTTCCCGGAAATGAGAGACCCTTTTGGAAATCGATATATGACTCTCACATTTATTTGGAGGCAAGTATGGTAAAACGCATCAGACCGAAGAAATCTTCCGGAAAATTAATGAACCGTTTCTCGATGACAAAAGATTTCGACCTTTGTAACTGAATGACTTTCCTCTCACTATGGCAAAATGCATTTCAGAAAAGTCTCGGCTCGACAAATAAAACTTATTTTTACGAGCGAAATGAATCTTCACTTTCCTTTTAATATGCCCATTAATATCAATCATAGCAGTGCTCTGGTGGATTAGTGCTGTCGCCAGAAAACTCGGCAACGGCTGACTCGCACCTTTTTCATGAGCGGTTCTATCAGTGTCTCATATCCTGGTCATCAATATCATTTCTCGTTCGACTAGAAAGGTGACATCTGGGGTGGATGGGTCAAAATGTTTCATCAGCCCACCTGTTATTGAGTGAACACAGATCTGCTGATGTAACTGAATTCGGCGCAAACGACTGGAAATGAAATGTTTTTTGTGTACAAATGAAATAAGCTGTGGAAGTGTGATGAGAAAAGTTACCCAGGGGTGTAAAAAGCAGAGATGAATTAAAGAGAATGAAATGGAAAAATTTGTACGGAATCTTTTTCCTTATGTATGCTTTTACAAATTCTTAATAAAATGAGAAAAAAAAAGTTGAGTGAATTATTCTGCAAACATTATTTTTGACTCCACAAATTATTACATGATTTTTAGTTTCTCATATACGAAATAAATAGAAAATGTTATAATCTCCAAAAATTCTATCTGAACACTTTGAAGGCTCTCTACATTTCTTATTTCTATGATTCCTGAAAACTTTTTTCATTGTAAATTTCAACACGCAAGACTATTTAAAGAGAATGAAATGGGAAAAATGTGTAAGGAATTATTTTTTTGCTTATGTATGCTTTTACAAATTCCTAATAAAATAAGAAAAAAAATTGTTGTTAAAATTATTCTGCAAACATTATTGTTGATTCCACAAATTGTTACATGTTATTTAGTTTCTCAGATACGAAATAAACAGAAAGTGTTATAATCTCCAAAAATTCTATCTGAAAACTGTGAAAGCTCTCTCATTTTATATTTCCTCGAGTCCTGAAAACTTTTTTTGGAATTTAATATGTCAACACAGAAACTGAGAAACACTTTGGTTTAAACAGATGAAATTTGGCGCAGGAAGTTAAAACCAAATTTGTATATTTCTATCAAATTTTGAATAAAACTTATTCACATAAAGTCTGTCTGGTTTTTCTGTTACAAATGAGCTGGATAATTACATATTGCAAGAAGCTTGGTAAATATAATTTGGTACATAGATTTTGCATCTAAAGCATAGATGCTTATCAAATTTGAAATTTGAAATTTCACCGTAATTCACAAAAAGTTGGCCTATATATTGGTCTGGGCTTTCGTATGCGTATAAAATGAATAATTCGTAATGAAATGATTTAAACCAATGAGTGTCTGTATGTAATATCGTGATCGAAACTGTAATTTTATATCTAATTTTGGTATTTATCGTATTGTAAAAATACTTCCAAAATACATATAATTGCAATTTATTCAATAAAAATAAATTCAACCCAAAGATTTTTATTGCATATCTTTTGTACGTCAATGCTATGCGAAGTATTCACTGCTTTCCCGAAGGTCCACAATTTTATGTGAATAAAGGGAAATAAGGCTTTTATTGTAAAGAGTGCAATGACGTTTGCATGAAAGACACTCTCTACAAATTACATTAAATATCTGACCTTGTTACTATGATTTAGTTCTGTGTCAAATTTTAATTTTTGTCTGTTGCAAACTGATTGTCAGATTTCAAACTTGTTGTTCTTCTCTATACTGCTAAGCATAAAATGCTCATTTGCAAGTAAAAAAATCTGGGTATTCCAGGTATTTATGGCCTTGCTTAGGGTGCATATTTTTTATATTAGGGATGCAATAACACTTTTATTGGAGAATATGTGATGATTTTGGTGTGATTCATGGGTAATTTCTTTATTTTAATGGACATTAATAGTCTTGCTGCTAGTTCCTGCACAGCAATTATTAAAGATGTTAAATTGTCTATATAAGCTCATAATGGAAAATCTCCGAGTCATATCCATTTATTTGTAATTAATATCATCTAGAAAAATTGGCTCTCACCTAATTGTTTAGCATGGTGAAACAAATATAGTTTGGGCTACAGAAAATAGAATTTATAGATAGCAAGATAGTTATTTCTGTAGAAGTTTTCGATTAGATATTTACAACAATGACATGATCACCTTAATCATCAAATGGCTAATAAAGAATAATGTATTAATATTGTCGAATATACTATAATACGTCCGTCAATATGATTTATGTTCATAATTCGGACTATTTAATTACATGACTCCTTTGATGTCTCTTCACTGAAGTGTAGAAAAAAATCAACTAACATTATAGCCGTTAATCAATTTTGACACTACAGACGGCATGTTAAACGGTATCTTTCCGTATAAACTACACTGATGGAAAAAAACTCCCAACACCAAAAAAGAATTTTTGTACAGTAATGAAATTGTAGGAAAACATTTGTCTATGTAACATATTTAATTGATTAAACTTTCAAGATCACAGGTAGAGCCATTGGTGAGAAAAGCCATTTCAAATGTGAAATGTTGGTACATTAGTAACCGGTGTAACCGCCAGAATTTTGAATGCAAGCATGCAAACGTGCATGCATTGTGTCGTACAGGTGTCGGATATCAGTTTGTGGGATGGAGTTCCATGCCTGTTGCACTTGGGCGGTCAATGCAGGTACGGTTAATGCTGGTTGTGGATGACGCTGGAGTTGTCATCCAATGATGTCCCAAACGTGCTCGATTGGAGAAAGATCTGGTGATCTAGCAGGCCAAGGCAACATGTCGACACTCTGTAGAGCATGTTGGGTTACAACAGCGGTATGAGGGCGAGCGTTATCCTGTTGGAAAACACCCCCTTCAATGCTGTTCATGAATGGCAGCACAACAGGTTGTATCACTAGACTGGGGTACAAATTTGCAGCCAGGGTGCGTGGGATAACCACGAGAGTGCTCCTGTTGTCATACGAAATTGCTCCCCAAACCATAACTCCAGGAGTAGGCCCTGTGTGTCTAGGCCGCAGTCAGGTCACTAGCAGGGGTTCACCTGTCCTCCTTCTAACCAATAATCGGCTATCACTGCGACCATGGCAGAACCGGCTTTCACCATACAACACAACAGATCTCCACTCCGTCCTCCAATGAGCTCTAGCTTGGCACCACTCACGTCGCAAACGGCAGTGGTTTGGAGTCAGTGGAATGCACTGTACAGGGCGTCTGGCTCGGAGCTGTCCTTGAAGTAACCGATTTGTAACAGTTTGTTGTGTCACTGTGGTGCTAACTGCAGCTCGAATTTCAGCTGCAGACGCAGTACGATTAGCCATAGCCATACGCCGAATACGACGGTCTTCCCTCTCAGTAGTACCACGTGACCGCCCGGAACCTGGTCTTTTTGAGGTAGTACCTTCTCTTGACCACTGCCAACAATACTCATGCACAGTGGATACATTCCTGCCAAGTCTTTCAGCAATTTCGTGGAAAGAAAACCCACCTTCTCGGAGCCCTACAACACGACCTCGTTCAAACTCAGTGAACTGTTGATAATGGCTTCTTCGTCTTCTCAGAGGCATCCTTGACTAACATTAACTCACTACGTCAAATCTCAATTGTAAATAACGATCACGAACCTTACAGCGCTTATTTAAAGCAAACCTCCTTTGCATGTTCATGATGTCGCTACTAGCGCCACACTTACGCGCGTAGCTCGAAATTTGAATCGACGTTATCTTTCAGATGTAAAAACACGCCTACCAAATTTCGTTTATCTAGCACAACTCATTTCTAGTGTTGGGATTTTTTTTTCCATCAGTGTATGTAAACTTCTTTTAAAACTATTTTTACATATGATTCTTGAATAAAGTTTTATTACTGTTATAAAATGTGCGCTATTCTTTAATAGTTGAAGGAAATCTAACATGTTTGGAATCATAACATATTTCTATTAATAATTCTTTATTAATATTGATCGTTTGTATTTAAGGGAAAGACTCTACTTAAAGTAAATCTATTTTATTTTCTTCGCCAAAATCAAAATTAATTCTGTGAAAAAGGAAAGGTAGGGGAAAATTTACTTTTTGACATTTTTCCTAGCATTAGTGAATTTATTTTGACAAATATAATTCGATAAAATCGCAGACAACTTCAGAGATTTTCCTGAAAAAGGGGTTTTATTAGAAAATAACTATTTTCAAAAAGATAATTGACGACTTATCAGAAATGGTAGAAAAAGAATTTACTGTTATTCTTCTTTTATAATTTTTATTTTCTCATTTCTGATGTATACTAAAGAAAAGAATTATCTTCATAATTTTTTGATTCAATGTTTTGACGAATATTTATTCTCAAGACCATTTAGAGCCCAAAAAATATTTTTTTTAAATTATGTCTGAATGCGAACTTGATAATACAAAACTATTTTGAACGAGGGATGAATTCGATTTAAGGGTTTTGCATTAAATTTGTAGATTTATCCCGAATTTTAAAAGAAATTTTTCTTAGGAACGTATAATTGACTGTCTGTGTAGAAGTGGTTACAAACACTACAAAACATTGAGTTAAATGAATAAATTATAATCCCCAGATTTATTACCTATGTGTAGAACCTTATGAAAATTTGAATTAAATCAGACCAATAGTTTACGGTCTATCAGTTTGAGTTTTTAAAAACTTGTAAATGCGATAATTAAAAAAAAAGTAACAAATTAGATAAATGGAATTTAAATGTTTCTTCTTTCTAAAATTGTTTCTGTATGCCAGCTGTTAGACTAAATTAGGAGAAACTAAGTCGAATATGTATAATGCCCAATGACAAAATATCCAATACGTGCATTTATTTCCTTCCTCTGTACTTCGAATTTGAAATTAATCTCCGAAATTCGCTTGCCTATAGGTAATCGAACGTAATTATTGTTCTCTGATAGCATAGGTAGTGAGAAACATTATATTATAGCTGTATACCAAATGGTAATCTAAATTGGTAAATAATTTTAATATGTATAATAAATAAATAAATAGTAAGCTAGATAAATAATAATAAACATATTAATCTAATTAATTATGTATATTGTCCAATAATTTAAATATAATATCTAATATGCGTATTTTTTTATTATGAATTTGAAGTTATTCGCCAAAATTCGCTCGCTTATAGATAACCAAATTTAATTATTGTTTGTGAAGGGCATACTGTTAACACTCAAGTACAGATTATTTACTGAAGTACGAAATATATCATGAGTACTCACTCATAAAAGTTATATCTCAATATGGATGACATTCTTGATCTATCCCAAACCGTACAGGTTTGTATCTGAAAAGAGAGAATAACACCTTTATCTGAAAATATGCCAGAAAGACAACTTTTTCTGGTCTGATATAAAAGCAATTTAAACAATTAATGAAATGTCATTGATAAGTCATTTCCAAAATTGTTTCATAAATATCGAAAAGATTTACAGATAATGTGTTGGAATCCTGTCGATACTGCTACGTTTAGTGGTGGCGGAGTGGTTCGTCTGTATGCAAGAAGATAATGTGTTTGCCTGTGATGATTTTAACGAAAACTATACTTCTATAATCATAAAAATAACCAATTTCTTTGTATTCAGAAATTATTTTCTCATTTTTAAATCATATGTTTAAAAAAGATTTCATTTTCTAGTCTAAAATTATGACGTGAAAAGCCATTTCTTTATTGATATAATAGGTGCATTTATTACATCAGTAAAAAAAGATGTGCACTATTTAAATACCAGCTAATAATGAAACCTTTCCTCCGCTAACAAATCAGTTGTCTTTGAAAAGATACATTCCCTAAAAGATCTCGAGAGCCCTTTCATTTATTTGCCACTTAGAGAGGCACTTACTGCCATTCCAAAGAATCAAACAACTAATTCAGTCTTGCATTAAACTGACCGATAAGGTCTTCTGCCTTTAATTAGGGTAAGTGTGTATGCAAAGACAACGAGTTAAGTTTTGGAATCATACGAAAGGAAGCTTTAGAAATTTAAGAGCCATTTACCTGGCAACTGATTAAATTGATTAGATCGAGGGCCATTTATTTCCTTTAGCTAAGCATTTTGTAAGCAACTAAATTTAATTTCTGAAAGGAAAGGATCTGGGAAATGCTTCTAGTAATATCCGTTACAAGGAATTTTCTTTTAAAATGTATTAAATATATCATGTGAAATGTATTTAAAAAGTAATGATATTTTTTTATTTTAAAAATGTTCATCAAATATGCAAAATCATTAAGTGATTGGAAGGAATAGGAAAAACGTTAATTGATTAGATCGAATGCTATTTATTTCTTTTACCTAAACATTTTCAAGCAACTAACTGTA
This sequence comes from Argiope trifasciata, assembly GCA_026543055.1. Taxonomy (NCBI): domain Eukaryota; kingdom Metazoa; phylum Arthropoda; class Arachnida; order Araneae; family Araneidae; genus Argiope; species Argiope trifasciata. The sequence continues at coordinate 486,034 of JAPMOQ010005754.1, forward strand.
ATTTCTGGATGGAAAGACACAGGGAAATTTTTCCAAGGATATTCATTAAAAGGAATTTTCATTTAAAATGTATTAATTATATCAGCTAAAATGAATTTAATGAATAATAATTGCACTTATTTTACTTCAAAAATTTTGAAATATAGGAAAATATTAAATGATTGAAAAGAATATGGAAAAAGATTAAGTTAATAGATCGAGTTATTAAGTTATCGAGTTATTATTTAAGTTAATCATTTTGTAAACTATTAAATTTTTTTCTGAAGGGAAGGCACAGGGAAATGTTTCTAAAAATATTTACTACAAGGAATTTTGATGTAGAATGTATTAGTTGTATTATATAAAATAAATTTCAAATGTAGTGATCGTTCTTGTTTCATTTAAAAAATGTTGAAATATCGATAGTGAAATAATTATTTACTCGTAATAGTTACTTATAATTTGAAAAAAAAATTATTATTTCTCTGTAGTAACAATATAATTACTGAAAATTTCAGTTCTTTATTTTCTGTAATAGATGCTACAGAAATTTTAGAATTCTCTTTTTTATTTATGGTCGTGTCAAATATTTCTTTAAACTACGAATTTTGTAACTAAATAAGGTTTAGTCCAGAAAGAAGAGATTTTGGAATATTTCTATTAAACCAAAATATTTGAACCCTTTATTAGCTTAATCATTTTATCATCAATGTTTTCAAATTTACTTTTGAACCATTAGTTGAATTTTGGTACAGAATAAACCCATGAAAAAAATGTTAAATTAATTAAAGTAATTAAATAAATGATAAAATATTTATAATGTTATCTTATATCTACTGAGTTTTATTGGAATTTTCTTCGTGTTCTTTAAAATATGGTTAGAAAAAGTAATATTGGGGAGATACCAGCCGTATTTAAATAACACTTTAAATTACCACCGTTAAATAAAGAGCTAAACCATAATTTTAGATTAAATTTTCTAAACAAAATACATCTTAATAATCTAGGTTGTATTGTGTAATCCATCACCAAAATCATGTGATTTTTCTATGAGTTACCGTAAAATTCAGCAAGATACAGAAATACATTAAATAATAAATTCTATATTATTAAAAAAAAGAGAAGCCTTTTTATTTATACTTTAGAAATAAAGAGTTTAAAATATACTTTAGAAATAAAGAGTTTTTAAATTTACCAGAAATCGAATGGCCGCACTTTCAGATTCATTCGAAAAACTTAAAAACGATTTTTTTCTCCATATAAATAGCTGCCGATACTTCTCTTGCTTGAACTCGACCCATTTTTGAATTAGTGGTTTAAATCGTATAAAAGGATTATTTTTTTAAATCTTTTTTTGTAAAATGGGTCCAATGTTTTACACATAAAAACGCATGTTCAAATCAATGTTCAAGTAAAATATACATTTAAGGTGTGATATTCAGCAATTCCTCTAATACAATTAGTCACCTGATTTGAAGTATATTATACCAATTAGTATCGATACTTACTGCTTTATGTGCTCGTTTCTTTCAAAATTCTTTTTGAATTAATCTTTTTACAAGTAATGCTTCTTAAAGCTGATTTCTCAAAAGACTATTTAATTTTATTTTAAACTCTTTTTCAAGTCATAAGAGTATCGAAAGATAAACAAAAAAGTGATGTGGCACCAAAAGTTGAATTTATCCCTCTTTATTACTGATTTAGCATTTAATCTAATTAATAATAAACAGCGGATATTTTAGACTCTGATATAAACTATGCTGAAACATAATTGAAATCGTCTTCCAAATAATTAGAATAAGCATTGTAATATTAAATTTTGTACGGTATTTTAAACTTTCACTTAGAAGCATGGATGTCATTGAAATTTCTTCAATCCTTAAACCCTTAACCTATAACTACGTAACCTGTGGAATGTAGTTATAGGGTAATCCCTTAACCGTTATCTACATTCCACAGTTTCGATTTGCCGAAACTGTGGAATGGCTGGAAATCAAAACTACATTGTTTACGTTTTCGGCCCGAGCTTTTGGAAAGTAAATAGTAAGTTAAGGGACTAATCAGATCCTTTTCACAAACAGTTTATATTTCAATAATTATTATTTCTCATTTACTATTTGTAAAGAAGGAAAAATATCTAGTCTTACAATTTATCTAGGTGCTGAAGAAATCGTCCGTGCTTAGTCTTTCAACATTTTCAAGCATTTGTAGGGATTCAAAAATTAACAAGTCTTATATTTTAAAAAAAAAATGTTACGATATTTCAAGTTGTTAACAACAGGTCATACACGCTAGAAATTTCATATCATTTCGTCATTTTATTTAATGTTGTCCTTCATTTAACATTTTAAAAAGAGAATTTATTTCCGGGCAGTTTGTCTAGACATTTAAAAGAGTCCGTTCATCCTCCTTCTTTCAATAACGTTGGTCAGTTAAGTTACAATGTTAACAAGACTTACTTATAAAATGTAACTACATTTCAAGTTTAGAAGTAACTCGATAAACAAAGTTTCATAGCTTTTATCAGCAGCATTTCATTGGAGAAAATTTTGTTCTAGCTAAAAAAATCCTCTTTATTCTAATTTCGAACTTATTTGGTTGTGTCCTTTTTTAAGGCCAAAATTTTATTAAAACTCTTGTTTGCAAAATATGGTGAGTTAAATTAAATTAATAAATAGATATATTTTTTATCATAAGGTTATATCAAATTTTCCCTGTCTTCATTTTTTTATTCCCAATCCTTGCATCCATAAAAGAAACTAAAAAAAACAATAAACCAGACATATAAAAAAAAGAAATTCTTTTGGTCCTACACAGTAAAACAAACAGGCAGCTCGTCGTTATTTTTTACTGTATAAGCCGGATGTTACTCTTTCTGGAGAGAAAATCAAGTCTTCCAATATTTGCCAGATGATACCCGTATAGGCTAGGTAAAATGGGATATTGGGATTTCGAAGAAGCTACACATCCTCCTCTGGAAGATATAAATAGAGGAGAGATTTCATCGCCTGGAAACAAGTGTAAATCAGATATTCTGTTCTCTCTTCGAATTGCTGCTCTTTTACTAGCTTGAGAGTTTAGACTATGAAGTTGGAAAAGAATAGATGGAGGTGAAATACTTTGCTCTTTCGACAAATCTATACCCTAAACTAGACTTTTATTTCTAGTGTATATTACTTTTAGCTTTTGGAGGTTTAAGCTGAGTTTCATTTTCAAAGCAGATAATGGAATTTTGTTCCAGAACAGTTTAATGGATTTTTTTTTGTTGCAGATTTAATTTTTCATTAACATTTTCTTTAATAATGGAATAATAATTTTAAATAATGGAATATTTAGTGTCTACTAAGGTTCCAAAAGATTTTAGGAGCATATATTTAATAAAATTTTATAGAATGATTAAATAATTATTTTAAATAATATTTAGGGTCTCGCAATTCCTTCTAAAGTTAGGAATATATATTTAACAAAATATTAGGGAAAATAATAGACGAAGGGAATAATAATTTTAAATAATGAATATTTAATGTCTTAGAACTTCTAATGTCACAAAAGTTTATGAACATCTATAGTAAATAAAATGTTAGGGAGTAATGGAAAAATAATTTTAAACATTGAAATATTTAGTGTCCCGGAATGTATTCTAATGTCACAAAAGTTTAGGAATGTATATTTAACAAAATATATATTAACTAATTGAACAATGGAATAATAGTATTAACTAATTAAACAATGGAATAATAGTATTAACTAATTGAATATTTAGTGTCTCGGACTGTCACAAAAGTTTTGGAATTTGTATTTAATATAATGATATAAATTATGGAATATTAATTTTAAATAATGGAACTTATAGTGTCATGATATATCTTCTATTGGCACAGAAGTTTATATTTAGCAAAATAATATTGAAATAATAACGATTTATTTTAATTTACAGCAATTTTTTAAAAGCGAGGTTTTTATAAAAAGCTGTAAACCGGTATTTGGATTAAACTACAATTTTATAAAAATATAAAAATTACTTTATTTGAAAACACATTCCAATTTCAATAATTATTTATTGATACCTTTCTTAAAAGAATTCCATTTTGTTGGAGAAGTCAATTGTAGAAACTTGAATTTGACATTGAATTTTAATGATATAATGATATTTAAAATATGACATATACTTATTCGACAATTGTTTTGAAATGTTTAATAAAATTCACTGATATTGTAGTTAATTAAACTAAATAATATTATTAAACTTGCTTTAAACTATATATCAATAAAATGCAAAACAAAATTATATTTTTAATAATAAAGAAAAGTACTTTTAGTGTCCTGCATTATAAAAATTTCAATTTCTTAGATATGCATTCCTAATAAATCACCCGATATGCGGTTACTTTTTTATAAAATACAAATATAATTTCAAAATCAAATATAATTTTACATTAAATCCGAACTTTGATACGTATATTGAATCTATTCGTGTCAACAAATTATAAAAAGAATTAATAAATATGAATAGATATTCGTTTAATAATGACAATACCATGTCGTCCTAATTTTATAGTATCCTGTTTGTCAGAATTGGAAAGAAACTCAAACCAACCTTTATGATTTCTCAAATTCCCTTTCTTCAGTCTTTAGATTTTTAGTATTAGCATAACTCCTTGAAGAAGAAAAAAAAATCGAAAGAAGATTAAAAGGAAATCCCTCTGGAATGGAAGAAAAAAAAACCAATGCAAATATTGAACTATACAAACATAAAATTATCCTTAAATCTGTTTGCTTTGCAGTGGTTCTCAACTCTTATTTTCACACGTTTCCTTTTGACATGGTATTTTTATTTTTTAAATATCCCTTATTGTCATTTAACTCTCCACTAGCCACCCCTTTCTTCAAATAAATATTCATTAACTCCCTGACCTGCGAGTTTGCTTAGCTTTTTAATTAGATGACGCAACTTATTTGGGACGTTTATTATTATTTTATTTTCTATAACAATATAAGAGCATTTGACATATTGAAGCTTTTTAATTTTTTTTAACTTTTAACCAGTTAACTATTTTGATATTTTCGGAAAATCTGTATCTAAATTGGATCCTAAAAATTTAGCGATATTGAGATACTCGAAAAACTTATACTATGTGTAATATGAAATTATGTTGTAATTAAAGGATTTTTTTATTTTCAATAATTATTTATTTAAACTAACATGCATTTTTTGCATATAATCGATAATAAACATAAAAATTAATTTCATAATGTGATTTTCTATTAGAGAATAATATAGAAGAAAGCATGCTCCAATATATAATAATCTTTGAGGAAAGCATGGTACAACATTTAATATTCTTTGAGGTTATTATGGTACAACATAATAGTCTTTGAGGAAAGCATGTTACAACATACACTGATGGGAAAAAAATCCCAATACTAGGAAGGAGCTGTGCTAGATAAACGAAATTTGGTAGGCGCGTTTATGAAAGATGGCGTCGATTCAAATTTCGAGCTACGCGCGTAAGTGTGGCGCTAGTAGCGACACTATGAACATGCAAATGAGGTTTGCTTTAAATAAGCGCTGTAAGGTTCGTGATCGTTATTTACAGTTGAGATTTGACGTAGTGGGCTAATGTTAGTCAAGGATGCCTCTGAGAAGACGAAGAAGTCATTATCAACTCTCACGGAATTTGAACGAGTTCGTGTTGTAGGGCTACGAGAAGGTGGGTTTTCTTTCCGAGATATTGCTGAAAGACTTGGCAGGAATGCATCCACTGTGCATGAGTATTAGCGGCAGTGGTCAAGGGAAGGTACTGCCTCAAGAAAACCAGGTTCCGGGCGGCCACGTGGTACTACTGAGAGGAAAGACCGTCATATTCGGCGCATGGCTGTGGCTAATCGTACTGCGTCTGCAGCTGAAATTCGAGCTGCAGTTGGCACCACAGTGACACAACGAACGGTTACAAATCGGTTACTTCAAGGACAGCTTCGAGCCAGACGCCCTGTACAGTGCATTCCATTGACTCCAAACCACTGCCATTTGCGACTTGAGTGGTGTCAAGCTAGAGCTCATTGGAGGACGGAGTGGAGATCTGTTGTGTTTTCTGATGAAAGCCGGTTCTGCCTTGGTCGCAGTGATAGCCGTTTGTTGGTTAGAAGGAGGACAGGTGAACGCCTGCTAGTGACCTGTCTGCGGCCTAGACACACAGGGCCTACTCCTGGAGTTAGGGTTGGAGAGCAATTTCGTATGACAGCAGGAGCACTCTCGTGGTTATCCCACTCACCCTGCCTGCAAATTTGTACGTCAATCTAGTGATACAACCTGTTGTGCTACCATTCATGAACAGCATTCAAGGAGTTGTCTTCCAACAGGATAACGCTCGCCCTCATAAAGCTGTTGTAGCCCAATATGCTCTAGAGAGTGTCGACATGTTGCCTTGGCCTGCTAGATCACCAGATCTTTCTCCAATCGAGCACGTATGGGACATCATTGGACGACAACTCCAGCGTCATCCACAACCAGCATTAACCATCCCAGCATTAACCCCCCAAGTGCAACAGGCATGGAACTCCATCCCACAAACTGATATTCGACACCTGTACGACACAATGCATACACGTTTGCATGCTTGCATTCAAAATTCTGGAGGTTACACCGGTTACTAATGTACCAACATTTCACATTTGAAATGGCTCTTCTCGCCAATGGCTCTACCTGTGATCTTGAAACTTTAATCAATTAAATATGTTACCTAGACAAATGTATTCCTAAAATTTCATTACTGTACAATAATTTTTTTTGGTGTTGGGATTTTTTTTCCATCAGTGTATAATCTTTTATTTGTTCCTTTGATTTCGACTATGTCTCAAAATATTTTAAACATCTTGAAATTTACGCATAAGTTTATTTTTTTACTGAAATTGCTATTCAAATTACAAATTGTTACTTCTTATTACTTCCTGACTAATAAACTCTCATAACTCCAATGATGAGTACATACCCTTCAAAAGCAGTTAAATGGTTAAATTATTTAATTCTTTCCCTTTATTGCAGATTTAAATTTTAAAAATTCAGCAATTCAATGTGTCAGTGTAGGCAAAGCTGTTAATAGCATCGAAGAATTAAGTTAGCTTAAGATTCAGACGACTTGAATTAACATGATAGTATTCGTCGGATTCATTACATCGTATTTTGCAACAAAATCCTATCATTCTATTGAAAGAAAATTTCAAATTTTCAATTCTTTCATAGAGGGGGATTTTAAAAATTGAGCACCAATTAAAACGCATACTTTAATGCCTGAATTAGATTAATTTGATATTCATGATTGATAGATGCCTAGAGGCAGCATGTATTTTTTAACAAATTTTATGTTTAAAAAGATATGAAAATATTTGTCAATTTCAAAATCGATTATCTATTCTTTCTAAAAAATAGAAATAATTCAAATTATACCTTCTACACCAGTATATTCTGCGTAATAAAAATAGCTTGATTAATTGAGCTAATGATTGATAAACTTCCTATAAAACTAATGAATTTCAGATAAAGGGTTCTTGGTTTAGACAATCATGGTAATCATAATTGAACCGCATATTGATGATCTTGCACTGACAGAATTAATCATGCTTATGGATAATTTAAAAATGGCGAGTTGAGTGAAAAGTGGTATTAAAGAACGCCGATCATTGAATCTAGTTGATATTTGTATGAACGTATAGCTAATAATAATGTGCTTAAAGATTGCGGGATATTTCATTATTATCTCTTTCCTGATTATCAAATTAAATCAAAAGTTTTATTAGAATTTTTGAAATATTAAAATTATTCGATTTTTTAATGTTTTTATGTAGTACGTGGGGAGTCAAAATGCTTTTATTAACTTTGTTAATTTAGTTTAGAAAAATAATTTGATTTCGAAGTAATAAAATAAAATATCCTAAAATGAAACAGCTTAAGCAATAAGTATATGTTTTATAAAAATTTCCGTTTAAGTTCCGTGTTTTATAGATCATATGCAGGTGTCCTGGCTTAAGTGTAGCGCGTCTTCCCCATGTCCTGGGAGTCCAGGGTTCAAGTCTTGGTTCGAGCACAATTGTTGTCTTCCCTATCTTTGAGGTGTGTAAAAGACCTCTTCCCCTGGAATTATTCTTTTTTAACTTAAATTTTCCCAAAATAATGTTGCAACGCTTATTTTCTGTTTCCTTGAAACAGTGCAACTATTTATTGATTTTCAATCATTATATCTGAATTTTTTTTGTAAATATAGTACAATAGAAAATTGATAAAATTAAACTAATATGTAAAATGTTTTAAATTGCTACATTTATAAAGAAAACATTTCTGAGTGAACATAAATTAAATAATGCATTTATACACTGAACAAAACATGAAGTTTAGCATATTTCTATAAAGAAGTAAAAATGTATTATAAAGAAAAGGTTTTCATAAAATGTTCGAATATAGAAATTTCGTTAAACTTTACTTTGAGGAAAAATGTCTAAATTGATGCTCGAAATGCTTTTTAAATTATTTCATTGAAAGTAACTTAACTATAAAAGATTGTTATTAAGTTTTATTTCTAAAAAAAATACTAACCTTTTTCAGATTTTGATTCTTTTTAACTTCAGAAATATTACATTTTAGTGTCGAAAATCAATTTATTTTATTCTCCGAGTTTATTTTTTAGCATTTTTAAAATCGTAAAAAAGTTTTATTATAGTAAATTTATTTTCCTCGTCTTTTAAATTCTGTTTTCTGTATAGTAAAACTTTTAAAAAATGTAAATAAATTGCTTTATTATCAAGAAAAATTGTTTGTATTTCATGATAGAAAAGATTACGCAGGCTGCTAGAGTTTTTGCATCGATTCTTTTCCTTCATCTGACAGGATCCCAATAAGTGGTTTAAATATTTTGATGAGCAACAATGTTTTCATTTTTCGTTTACCCATAAAATGATGTTTTAACCTGAAATAATAATTGAATTTATCTCTTCCGTTTACTTTGATTACTTTTTTATCTTTTTGGTGATTAATTCAGGAAATACTATTCCGTATTTTTAACCCTTTCACTGATTTATTTTCTTTACTGTAAAATTAGGTTAAGCTTTCAATTTTTTAAATGTTTTGTCGTTATGATTCAATTGAAAATTCATATAGAGTACTTGAGAAGTTTGTTTATTTTTTGTAAATTTTGCGTAGCTTAATAAACAGCTTGATTATTGTTTGAAAACCGATTAAGGGGAATAACAATGCACTGGGTAACCGATTAAGGGGTTAAAATCTGACGTTAAATAGGAACTTTAGTATGTTCTTCATAACTTTCTATCCACTGAGTTTGCATCTAGTGTCATTTAAAATGACTTATTAATAGAGTTAAGCAATCAGTTTTGCTCTCAATCAACGTGTAATACCACCATTTCTTTGTAATATTTAAATAATTGTAAAAGATTGTTTATAATTAATATAATTTTAATTTATTGGGGTTGTAACTAGATAAAATGCTTCGAAAAAAATACAAGTAATGTAGTATTCCATTATAAAGCTAGATTAATTGAACACAGACAATACATATACAATTTAACCTATTAACTATTTCAACTTCTTCGGAAAATGTCTCACTAATTGTGTCAAAAATTTAGCTATGACGAGTATACTCGTAAAAAAACAGAGTAAGCGCGACATGAAATTATGTTGTAATGAAATGATTATTATTTTTTTATTTTAATAATCACATTTATTTACTTAAACTAGCATATATTTTTTGCATACGAATGAAAAAATAATAAATAAATTTTATTATTTTAATTTGCTGAATGGTATTGGGCAAAATTTGATACAATGTATAATAATCTTCTCCTTTAATTTCGACTTGGCCACAAAATGTTTTAAACGTCTTGAAATGTGCGAATATGTTTGAATTCTTACTAAAATTGTAATTTAAACTGCAAATAGTCACTACTTATTACTCCTAATGAATAAACTCGTCATAATACAAAATTATTTTATGACAAGTATACTTGTCAAAAATAATTAACTGGCTAATATTCATATAAGTGCTTCATTATTTAACTGAATGTGACAGAATATGCAGCCATTTTAAGATATTACTCTTCTGCGACTTGACGAATATTTAGTAATAAAAAGTATTTTAAATTAATGTGTAAAGAAAATATAAAAGGCAATCATAATGGTTAAGGTAACTCGGTGGGTATGCCATCATTGAACAAGGTGAGCAATAATAATAATAAAGTCATTAATTTGTTGTAAAATTATAATTACAGAGGGATTATAATTACAAAGGGAATTTAGAATTATGATGCGTACCTATACAAATCAAGTCCTTTCAGAAATTTCTTGACAAGAGCGTCATATGCAGATCAATATATAATAACAAATTCATAATGGGTGAGCAATTAAAAATTTAAACTGGAAATTTCTTAATAGTCCAACTACTGAATTCAAAGAAAATTATACTATATTATATGAAGAGAAGGGAATCAAATATTTTTTGGGGCCTTACACCAAAACGAGTTGGGAAGTTCTGTCGCTGTGGGGGCTTTTATTCCCAGGGTCCGACTTATCCTTATTGGGGTCAGGGGGGCACCCCTCTGCTTCACTACTTAAGTAATGAAGAACATAGATACATTCTTGCATAGAAGTGCATAAAACTTGTCTATGGTATTTTTCGATTTGGGGCCCCCCTCTTTTATGGAGACCCAGGGCGACTGCCCCGTATGCCCCTGCCTTAATCAAGACATGTTTATGTTCGAGAAGTTTCATTTTAAACTTTTAAGAAATATCCACAGGGGGAAATCAAATGGAAAGAAAGAGGGCAGGTGATGGATTCGCTCCTGCTAATCTATTGCATCACACACAACGTAAATATACCTTGATGAAGCACGTTTCTGTCTGGAAGTGGCCCTTTTCCATTAGCTGCTCCAGAGAGAGAGTGAAATGTCTGCCTTCTAAGCAGTGCTTACCGCTCAGTTTTACTTCCGCTATATTTTTGAACGCAATTATGATGGTTCGTGTAAGCTGCTTCGTTTTGGACGAGATGATACTCAATGGAAAGAATGCCCAGAGGTCGTTAATGAATGTACGCTCCTTCGTGTTTGAGTATGCATGTTAAGTAAGAATCAGGTAACGTATTAAGTTTCACAGTCTTCCAAATAACTTAGAATGTTTGTGTGGCTACTTGCAACCATTATATAAGAAAATGCTTTTTTCTTTCCGGGTACATATTTTGCTGGAGCTCTACTAGGAAAATTGTCATACCTAAAACTTAAGCAAATAGGATTATTATTTCCTGAACAGTTAATTGGAATTAAAGAAGCAAAGTACCTTGAATTTAAAATAGAATTAAATAAGCCATATTTTATAATTTTAAATAGAATTAAAGAGATCAATTTTTTGAAATTTTAAATAGAATTAAAGAGATCAATTTTTTGAAATTTTGATTGGAATATCAACTAAATAAAACTTTGGCAAAATCTTGGTATTTTTGTATGATTTTGAAAGTATCCTTAAAGTGTGTTTTCCCCCTCAACTTATAATAAATAAATATATGTAATTTTTAATCATATTAATTTTATTGCCATAAAATATTTTAAAGAAATTTGAGATTTAAAAAATATTTTATGTAATATTTCCAATATTACTTTCCAGTGTTGCACCGAAATTTAATCCATTTTGGTCAATGAATGTTTGCTGATTATATTTTATCATTTTCACAGAGTAATCTATAAAAATGGCTCTCTAATATATTATTATATCCAGTATGTTGGATTTTAATAACCAACGTTCTATAACTTTTTTATTAATTTTCAAAATGTTAATTGAAGCTTTCAAAAGTTTGGCTTTCATGTGGTTATGGTATCACATGTATAAAATTAATTATATTTGAAACAACTACTGAAATAACACGACTGGCTTAAATGTTTGTCACAATTTGAAGCTTAAGAATTACGGTTGCAATGTATACCTAGTTGAGCAAAAAAGATTTAATTGAAATTAAACCAGCACATACTCTTATGGAATAAATATGACTAATTCATAATAACCGTATGACTTACTTTGACTTTGAGAATGTTATAGGACATCCTAAAAAGAACAACTGCTTTTCGAAGAATTCATTTATCTTGCAAGTTAAAGCTCGGACACGTCACTCTTACAGTTATTTCGAACCAAATATAGGCATAATGCATGCTATTTCTGTACTTTTCCGATTGATATTTAGACAAAGCATGGGATATTAGCTCGAAATTTCAGAATTTTGATAATAAATTAAGAAATCTGATTCTCCTTTCCAAATTATTTAAAGAAAATATGCAAAAGTTTCAAATTCCTATAAGGAAGCTTAAAGTTTTTGTTCAGTGAAAAGAAACCTAATTACATTGCAAGTTTTATATGTAACGTGTAATTGCACGTAAGAGAATAGAAGAAAAAATTATCTGCAGAGAAATATAAGATCCCACCGTTTTGTTCCTTGGTATACTTCTTAATCTAAGATCGCTCATACAGAAAAGTAAATATCTGATGTTACTACAAATTCTAGATGATTCACAAAGAAGTGATTTTATAAAATTAAATAAAAAACAGGAATCTTTTAACTGTTTAATAGCTGCTCACGAATCAATGTATTTCTAAATTTATAAACTAAATTTAAGTGTCATATATGCTATGATTGTACACCTAAAATTAAGTAGAATATATGAACACCGCACGTAATCAATAGATTTTCAATGACTGTCATTCCCAAAAAAATTATCTAATTTGGTAATAGAGACTACAAGCATTTAAGAATTTAAGTTGATAAAAAAACTCTAGTATTTAAGATTTTAATTTATCTAATAAGATAATAAAGATTACTCATATTTAAGATTTTGAGTTATCTAATAAGATAATAAAGACTTTTAATATTTTGGATTTCATGTTATCTAATAAGATAATAGAGACAACAAGCATTTAAGATTTCAAGTTACCTAATAAGATAATAGATACAACAATCATTTGAGATTTCAAGTAATCTAATAAGGTAATAAAGATTACTATTATTTAAGATTTTGAGTAATCTAATAAGATAGAGACAGCAATCATTTAAAATTCTAAATTATCTAATAAGATAGAGACAACAATCCTTTAAGATTTCAAGTTATTTAATAAGATAAAGGCAACAATCATTTAAGATTTCAAGTTATCTAATAAGATAGAAACAACAATCAGTTAAGATTTCAAGTTATCTAATAAGATAGAGACAACAATCATTTAAAATTTCAAATTATCTAATTAGAGACAACAATCATTTAAAATTTCAAGTTATCTTATAAGATAATAGAAACAGCAATCATTTAGGATTTTAAAAATTTATTTTCTATAAAACGAACCAAGGGTGTACATGAGAAAACAACCATAATGAAACAGCTCATCCCTGTGCCAGAAAAACGTTTTTTTCTATCTGAAATATTGGTGATAATTAAATATGAAAGAAGACAAATTTATACTTTTGGCTTGTCTTTTCGATTACATACGAAAGCAAGACAAGTATTAAAACAGTTCCCTCTAGTGCAAAGACTTAATATTCACCTTTCATTCAAAAGTGCCTATAATCTTGAAACGACTCTGAAAGAAACCGCATCTCCTTAAATCAATTCCATTTCAGGAAATGCATGTGCTGCACCATTTCTGAAATTCCTGTCTTATCTGTCTTCAGAAACGAGCCGAAGGCCCGAGGGCGTCCTCCCAACAAATCACAAGGAATAAGAGGTGACTAGGCAGAAAAACAATAATGCTGAGCTAATACATCATTTCGGGTTTGTTAGCACACACTTTGCCCCCCTCCCCTGCCGCTTCGTGATATATGGGGAGAACAAAAGCCCTCTTATCTGCTTAGAAGGGGGGGAGGGCTAAAAGCGAGATCTGGAAAATATTATGAGTTTTCTCCTCTGTTACTTAGGGAACTAATGGAAACAACCGTGTATTCCGTCTTATTTACTTTTTTTATTTTATTCCGAGAGTTTTTTCCCCTACCGTTCCTCAAAGAAAAGTTTCCAGCTTCCGGAAGAAAATTATGGGTGGTATTTTTTGCTTTTTTTTTTTGCGTGTGATAAGTATAGGATGAGTATGCACTGTGCAGATCGTGGAAGTAATACAGCAATTATTGTAGAAAAATCTGATTTGTTATAAAGTGATCAGGAGTTTCTTTTTTTCCCCCAAGAAAATTAATGACTTGGATTGATGCAATTGTGTGATGTGTTTTTATGAGTTCCATATTAAACCTACAAAACGATAGGGGTTTTCTGTTCTTTTTTTTTTTTTTTTGTAATTAAGTTTGTAACTGGCATGAATTTGAATGTTTTGTAATTTGCATGAATTTGGATTATTCTAACATTTATGTTATGGATAACAAGATCCATGACTATAGCAAAGGAAAATAGAGAAATTTTCTTTTTAAAATCCATTGTTTTAGGCCACTTGTGAATTAACCTATAATATTCCTCTTATCAACAATAATTTCATGACACAATTAATCATTCTCGGCAAACATTTAAATCATGCCTAAAGAATGTTTGGCAAATCCGGCTTTAGTTCATAAAAACATATGACTGATTGCTAATTGCCAGAGATTCTATATGCCTAATATTTAATAAATCATATTAGTTAAGTATATTGTAGTTAATATTTTACTATGCATTCTACTAAAAATTTTTGGTGGATCTGAGAATGATATAAAAGAATTTTTTTAATATTTTTTAATAGAATGTTGGAAGATTACATAGCATTCAAAGTTCAGGATACTAAACTTGAAAATTTATTTATTAATGAACCTGATTTCAGCAATATAAGTTTGTGCGCATACCGGTAACAGTTAATGTTTTAGTTTTCTCTCGTCTTGCTGAAGCGTTCTAGGACAAAAAAATTCTATTCCATTTAAAGACTGCCATTTGTTTGATACAGGGTCTACCGATAAAATATTTCAAATCAGCCTTTCAATAATCGTAGATGAAAATAATTACTTTTAAATTTACTCTTTAAATTCATTGTTTTTTAAATTGGTATTTAAATGTGATGTTGGAAAATAATTTCAAATATTTTCAGGCAAAGTAAACTGATACTATATGTTACAGAATGACAATACGGTATAATAAAAACTGTACTGATTCTGAACCGGCATAATTGGCAGAATAAACATCTGTAGGGTTAAGAATTTGTAAATTTTTATTTTTCTATATTAAATAATATATATTCTAAAATAATCTTCCCTCCCCCTTCTGAAAAAACTCTTTGCAAATAGAGTTTAAAAATTTTCCTTTTTTGTTTTGTTTTATTTTTCCTATCTAACTGTAAGAAGAGAAAATATAATGGTCAAAAAATTTTAATCAACCAAAATAATTAAAATATTACTTAGAAAAATAAAAAGATAAAGAATTTTCATGTTTATTGGTACTGATAAAATTGAATTACAACTATGTTAAATGATGATAAATCATAAAAGCCTAAATTATCTGACACGGCTGGTGAATTTCTATTATGTTAACAATTTGTTTACGTTAAAAAATAATGAAACCTATTTAAAATAACGCATTAGTTGAAATTCCAATGAAAGTTTTTTGAGGTAAGAACTAAAATATTTTTTCAGATACTTAAGGGATTGAAAAGTAATTTTTTTATTCACACAGAAATTACTGTTAACCATTTTAGCGAAGTCGAAATTCCTGGGATTTTACTTTAATCTAATTAAGAAATATACTGAGAATTTTAAGATATTTAATTACTAAGAATTAATTTGCGAATCAGTAAAACTACCTTTATAAAATTTCGAAATATAGGGACAACAAACGCCTGACAAAGCTTTAAGAATTGTTTATTAAATTAAACTCTTGGATGTGAAAGACAAGGTTTTTCTAATTCGAACTATACAAAGAGAATTTACTGTAATTACAAAGAATTTCGAAATGGAAATTTAGACGAATCTGCACCTTTTCAAATCTTCCTGAGTTCGAAAAACGTGTTTTTAGAATTATGCCTATCTGTCTGTGAATATGATAATTCATACATTCTTTGAACTAAACGGGTGAAATATGATATGCGGTCTCTACTTCCAATTAGTAATTTTTTTTTTCAAATTTCTAACAAAATCTATTTCGAGGAATCCGAAATCTGTCCGGAGATTATCTTATCTACCTGTCCAAGGGCTAGTGAACACGATAGATGGAAAACGCGGAAAACGAGATGAATGAAACTTAATTCACAGTTTATATTCGATAGTATTACTTTTCTGAAATGAAATCTGTTGAAAGGTTATCCATCTGTTAATCTATATATTCTCACCCATGGAAATGTTAAATAAAATCTATCTATGCCATTGCATAGACAGATTTTATTTAAATTAGTTACATTAAAGTCCCATTTTAAAGCAACTCTAGAACTATTTTGGAATGAAACTCGTAATTGTGAATTGCGGTTAGAAAACGAGAACGACAACTGAGCTGCATCCCTCTGAGCTGTTGGATTTAATGTGCACCAGACGCACTTATATCGACAGTTCTTTGGTGGAATCGCAGTTCGAGCCTGAAGACTTACGGTTCCTCAGCGACCCTCACAGATAAATGAATGTAATTTTGCAGAATATAATTTCGATAACTAAAATTCGATATTTAATGCCGAAATTATATTCTGTGCCAAATTTTGGTTTGAATCAGTAAGGAAACAAGCGTCCAAGATTCATTTTCGATTCTTGCCCTACAAAACTCAAGAATGCCATGAGTGAGAATATAAGTAAAAAAATCTGATGTTTTAAGGCGTTTACAATCTTCTTTGACATCAAAAATTTGTGTGCTCATTGGAAAAGGGCATAATAAGTTGTATAAACGAAATGAGTTATGGAAGACCATAGCCGCTGTTTTTTAATTCATTATTTTTGAATCTAAAATATCATGCGTGCTTATGTAGTAAATAATTTAGACTTAATTTAATTTAAATTAACTTAATTAATAACTAAACAGAACTAAAACATTTTGTTGGTACTAATGCGTAAAAATCACAAAATCACAATAAACAATTGAGAAATTCTTGTGCAATTGAATATTTATTGCCTTTTAAGTGATACAACATAAATGATTTGAATTTACCATATTGTGAATAATTTGAATCACCTCATTACTAAATGTTAACATATCTTCCTCTGAGATCTGTTCAAATACTTCAAATAATTTTCGAGAAAAATATTTCCCCTACATGTGTTATCAAAACAGTAGCAGATTTCGTGTTTCCATCTAGATGTTTCTGAGAGGAGTCATGTCTGTTAGATCTGGTTTCGAAATATTAAATATAAATGCCATTTGTTTCTAAAATAATTTTGAAGCCAATTTTCCTACGGTAATATTCTACAAATTGATAAATGTAAAACTTTTTTCTATCTCGTTGTTTTTTATGCATTATCCAGGCCTGGTGATAAGGTATCGGCTTTGGAATCGGAGGGTCTCCGGTTCGAGACTCGATTCCACCGAGGAACAGTCGTGTGAGGGGGCCTCTTGCCCGTTAAATCTGTCAGGCCAAGCGTCCTCCCGCTGGTGTGGATAGGAGTGGGGGGTGCCCGTTTAGGTGTCTTTTAGTTTTTTAATTTAGTTATATTAACGTCTCGTTTAAAGCAACACGAGGGCTATTTTGGGACGAACTTCGTAATTTTGAACTAAGATGAGATGACTAGGACGACACCTGAACTGGCACCCCCCTCTCCACAACACAACACACCCCAGTTTAGATGTTGTCCTCATTATCTGACCGTGGTTCAAAAATACGTGGTCCGTTCCAAAATAGCTCTAGTATTTCTTTACAACGGGACGTTAGAATAACTAAACTATATACATTATCCTACATTAATGTTGGATTTGTTTTTGCTGTCTATGCATTAAATGGTAGTTAAGTAGTCGTTTTAAAAATAAGAAATAGAATTCATTGATTTTAAATTTCAGACTATCAATTCATGTTGCATTTATATAGAATATTATTAAATATAGTATATATATTGTTAAATATAGACATAGATAAATAACTTCTAACAGAATTAAAAAGCCCAGATTTAATGTTCATTTCCGAAATTCTTAAAGTGTTGTCTATGACACTTTACAAAGTCCGCCCAATTCTATCAGCTTATCATAAAGCCAGTTACAAATGCAAATTATCTTTGGGAATTTCTACAAACTGAAAGAAAAGTGCTTGAAATTCAAAATAAATTTTATAGTACTTTATCATTTTAAATCCTTCTTCTCACTCATAGCAACATAAAATTTTCCTAGTATTAAGTATTTTTTAAATTTAATTTTCGTTTTAAGACATGAACATAGAAAATAAATTCATTTCTAATAATTTAATATAGATATAAATTTGTTCAGAAAATGTTGTTATTGTGAGAAATAAAAATTTAAACTATTATTTAATACAATTTTCATCTTCACTAAAGCAGTGCCCATTTATTGCTAACACATTCTTCATTCTATCAAAATCCATATCAAAAAAGTTGTGGACTTTTTGAAAAAAGGTGGAATCATTATTGTTGCTCAAAAAGTAATAGTGGTTTGTTTAATACGTTTTGGTCTGTCACATTACTGTAGAAAACTAGCAGCAACCATGAGAGTGGCAACAAGCAATGTATCCTACTAGAAGATAAACTCAAGATCACTTATCTAAACATAAAAGTCCAAGAGCCCTATCTTCAAAGTTAAGAAATATGTTTCATTTGATAATTTTTAGATGATATATATTTAGACGATTTGATATTGTTTTTGACGAATGGGCTTGAGAATTGTGTTATGTTAATGCCAGATGGCATGTTTGAGCATTATAACGTCTTAATAATTAACCAATTATAATACTAGAATTTGTACCGCCATTTTAAGGTTACGGTTTGATAACAAATGTCAACTTTTTTTTCATTTCAAGCAATTATTTGAGAGTCGACAATATTGTGATAAATGTTGCGCAACGACTAAAACTTTACTGATTATGTGGCCACAATAATGCAACATTCCGTAGAAGAGAAATGTGAAATATAGTCTTTCAAATAAATACAACATAGAATTAAATATTAGCTATCACCCTTAAAGTTAAAACTCTATTTCGTTTTCAGTAACATTCGTGTCATTTGGATATCGTTGCCTTATTTATTATGACCAGCTCCTTTTAGTTTTTCATTATTATTATTGTATGTAAAATTTGTATTGAATCTCTTTGACGTAATTTAATTTTAATTACTTCTTTATCGAAGTATTTTTAAAGTTAATATTTTCATGGTCATACTTGCGTTAATTTAAAAAGTTTATAAAGTTATGTTCAATATGCTACACTTCTCTCTAACTTTCTGCCATTTTACCTAAAATTTGAGATTAAAATTTGAAAAGGGAAAGTGATTAAATATCAATTAATTCAATAATATTCGTGTTAAATCGAATCGCGTTCGTGAAATATAAAAACATATACTAAGGAATAAATTTTTTGAATTACATGATATGATAATATTATCCAGAAAATATTTCTCTGACTCAGTAAGAAAAAAAAGTTTCAAAGAAAGAAAAATTTCAAACTAAAAGGGAAATCATATATATTTTTTAAAAAAATCGTCGAACCTTAAAAAATTTCCATCTTTTTATAATTTTTAAAACTGAATATTTTTAAATATTAAAAATATTTTTAAAAATAGAATTAAATGAGCCATTTTTTGAAGTTTTAAATAGAATTAAAAAGATCAATTTTTTTTAAATTTTAAATAGAATTAAAGACATTTTTAAAAATATTAAAAATATTTTTTTTAATCTGTCAAACATTAGAAAAAACCTTATCTTCATTTCTTAATTATAAATTATAAATGAAACTAGGATGAAATATTTGTAGCAAGAATGAATACGACTTTTAGAATTCATAGTTAGCTATAAATTGAACTATTAAATTGAAAAACTATAGTTGTGCCATATACTTCAAGCTTTTTCAAAAATTATTAAATCCAAGCAAAATAATTAATGGCAATTAAATTGGCATGGTCAAAAAGATAATTTTTTTGAATTTCTAAACTATGTAAAAGTTATTTTTGTGCTTTAATATTTAGGAAAGATATTGCAAATAAATGCTAAACTGTGGCTTAATTGTTTAAATTAAGATTTCGAAACATAATTACCCTTATTTACACATTTCTTCTATCTGAATGATGTAAGCTTCAGGTTTGGTGGCTCATAGTCAACTAGTTTAGCATATTGCGAATGCGCATGGAGAACTTAATCTTCATAATTTATCATAATAATAAATGTTGCATAAAAATTGCATATTATTAATGATCATGAATATGATTAATGATAATTCATTCTCTTTCAGGTCTTCAATGAAACTGCTGCAGCGTTTTTGACGGCGGGCGAGTAGCGAAACAGCATGGCTCACGATTTGTTGTACCAGGACGACGCACTTCAGGCCACTTTCTTCGGAAATCTGACAGCAGTTCCAGAACCTCCCTCGAGACTAGTCAATATTTTCGTCAGCTCTACAAAATCAGGTGAGAATAAAACTAATCTTCATAAGCTTTTTCTCACAAAAAGGCTTCCTGTTTTTATTGTGTAAAAACAAAGCAAACCTAAGTAATAAGATAATGAATAGAGAGCAAGGCAACACAAATGTAATCATTCAAATCGCAACCAGAAGTTATTATTTTTAGAGTTAAAAGCACTTTTCAGAAGCAATGACACAGTGAAAACAAAAAAGGAGAGAAAAAATTAAAATATAGTTATTTTATTAACCTCAGTCAGCTGTAGTGATCTCCCCAAAAATTTCTCGCATATTCTCTAATAAAAATGGCATCGCACAAAATTGTAAACCTTGAGAAATGCCACTAATGCTTTGCATGACGTTTGGAAATAGTAATTACAAACTATTGGTGTAAAAAAAACAAAAAAAAAAACTGATGATATTGCGAAACCTTGCAAAAACTCCTTTTACATGGAGATCCTCAATAACTTCTTCAAACAGCTTTTTTCTTTCTTTGGGTTATTTTTTTTCAATTTTTATGAGTTTTTAGAGACTTTCTGCTCACCCTGCATGTTATTGACACTACTTATACAAATGTGGAAACATTTTTCTAGGAAATTGTATTGTCCCTTATTTTATTATGATAAATTTAAAATATAATATATTTGAGCAATAATTTAGCTGTAAAATTTTTTAAATCGGACTTAACCCTTTCGAGGCAGATCGCTCAGAGAGGAATTGCACTCCGCGAACTGGCGTGACAGAAGATCTACCACAATAAATGAATAATTTCGAACGTGCAGTGCAGAGCTGCTTTTCTGGTCGTTTCCCTGAGGCTCTCTGATCAAATAATAATATTAGTTATCTTTATTAATGTTAAATCAACTTTAAAAATTTTTAACAATTTTCCTTTTATCATATAATTTAAAGCAGGTTTCAATACATAATCCAGCTTGACAATCTTTGCATTCAAATCGTGTTTCGGTTCGCGTTTCGTGTGTGCTGAAGTATATGTTACAAATGAAAGGCGTCAAAAGATGCTGTTCGATTGGAGAGAGCAACTCTGCTTGTGCGCTTGTAGGTGCTGCTCGCTCAGAATGAACGCATACAGCTCGGCTCTTAAAGGCGCTGTTAGCCTCAAAAGGGTTAATGATGAAATTCCATATACGTAGTAACAACCGTTAAAAATTCTGCAGGTTTTTTTGTTGTTGTTGCTCCTGCTGTTTAAATAAATATAAGATCCTCAAAGGTAGTGTTATTGAATTAACCATTGATATTGGTGTTTTTAATATTTACATATTGTCAACTTGAGAGAGAAATTAGAAGAATGCCATCTGGTGGTCATTTCATATTTTAAATTTTCCCTTTAAAACACTCATGAAATTTTACTCTTTTAAGTTTCATTAATAAGTCTTCTGCCTAAATTTCAGTCGAAATCCTAAAAGATGCTCTAATGCAAGCTTGTAACTTTTTGATCTTAGAATTTCAACCTGTGAACTGAAACTGTACATTTTTAAAGTAAAAAGCAGAAAGGATAAATTGTAAGGATTATGAATTCAGTTATGAAAAACGCAGTTATGAAATGGATATTGTGAATTCTTTTCGTATATCTGTCTTCTCCCCATCTCCTTTTCACTCACTCACTCAATCTTTCTTACTGTAAACAACAAAACGATTTGCATGAGCTAAGCATTGATTTCTAGCAGAAATCTCATTTCATGTTGATTGCAAAATTAAAGAGTTGAAAGAAAAACTTGGCCAATACTTAATTGGTAAAATAAAACTAATATGTAGTACTGTATATAAAGACATTTTCATTATTAAATTCCGAAATTAAAATATTATAAAAATTGCCCATATTAATTTATATTTTAGTTAAAATTTCATATAAATTATGCAAATTAAAAATCTCCTCATTTTAAATTTTTGTTTGTTTTTTCAAATTTTATTCGCTTATTCATAGTTTACTTATTTTTATAAGTGACTAGAAAATTTTTGTCAAATTTTATAAATAATTTTATTTTACTAATGAACGATTGTATAAAATTCTTTTTCCCCTACAATTTTATGATGATAAAAATAGTTTTTTTTTACAATTCTGACAGCTTTCAACTTATGTAGTTGACAATTTGCTCATGCTTTTATCAAAACAAAATATAAGGTTGTTAGAGGTTTTTTTTATTCAAAAATATCTTAGCTGCTGGAAAGCAATCATAATTTAAATGCACCTAAATCAAAAGATAGTTCTTTGGACGTTTATGTAATTTATGTGTAATAAACTTATAACTTATAAAATAAATAACTTATAACTAATAAAATAAACTTATCATAAACTTATGAGTTTTTCCTAAAAAAGATTTAATAAACAAAACGATATGAAAATATTTTTAAAAAATTTTTACTCGCAAAAAGTAATCCTTTTATAAACAAAAATAAATTTAAAAAATTATACTTTTATAAAAATGTTCTTTTTTTAATTATTGTTACGATGCATTTTACTGTTAATCCTATAAATATGTCGTGGCTTATTTGTTTTCTCTAAAAGTTTAGATGTGGTAGGCAGCAAAAGAGTCTTTTATTGGAACTTTTTATTTGTTTCAATATTCTATTATTTGGGCTTATTAACAAAAACAGCATTTCATGATTGTAATTGTTTTGTTTTTACTTATCTGTAACAAATTTTATCTACTTAGAGCAACAGTTATCCAGTTGATCTCATTGTATTATTATCTGAATGAAAGTCTTTATCTGGATAAATTGTAACTAAAGATAAGTTTAACGTGTAATAGATTAACCAAACTTGATTAAGTATGGTCTATTTCAGATCATAGACTCAAGATATCTAGTTTGAATACCGTCTGCATTTATGGTGTTGATTTTATATAAAATAGCTAAATGTCACCGAAATATTACGTCAGTGAGTTGAATTTATCTTAAAATGACTTTCGTTAAACGATCGGTGAATATAATTATTCTCTATTATAAACATTATTATAGAATTTCACTAATAATGTGATGCTATTTTTTTTGGTGAAGAACCATTTTTTGATCATACCGAGCCATGCATATGTCTTAATCTTATACTAGACTATAAAATGTATGGCTAAAATTTTTAAAAACGTCGATTCAAGTAGAAAAGTGGAACATTTTGGAAAAATAAGAATGAATATATAAAATTAAAAATAACAATTATTTATGATGAGTAAAGCAATAACACTGCAGAGAATAAAAATGAGATACATTTCATTAAATGTTATTTTAAAAATTTATTCACAAACATAAAACAATGGAAAAATTTCTTAGATGTAAAAAAATGGCTTTTAAAAATTTGAAATTATTTCAATGGTATGTTTCACCATTCATGTCTTCCAAGTTGAGACATGGTTAATGAAAAAAAGTGAGAGTGAATAATTCGAAGTTTATTGAGAATACTCTGACCAATAATTTTCGTGCTTTTTAAGTTTTGGGAAGGTTAATTAAAGTAAATGCGATTTTTGCAAATTTTGATATACGCTTTTGAGCTTTGCTGGTAGAATTTTTAATCCTTTGAATAGCAGTTTTTTCTTTTCCAAAATTAAGATAATTCAATCCTCTAATCGGTTAAATAAAATATAATTAGCTGTATTCTGCTAAAATAAAATAAACTGTAGGTGCAATTTTTGTGATGGGTCATATCGGTCTTTTTACATGGGACGCGTGTGTTTTATTGAGGTTGAAGAGACGAATGACCTTACAAAGTTGAGTCTAGTTTATATAATATTTAAAAACAATTCTATTGCAAGAAAACTCTTATCAATTACATATCCAACATTATTTATGACATTTCTACGTATGATACATTATGAAACAGCTTTTGCCGAGTGCAAATTTTCCTGTACAGTTTTTTTTCTGGTTTCTTTATTACTAATTTGTTACTAAGATGAAGTTACAAATTACACTAACATATGAATGTAATCACAGAAAACCATTGGGATATGCACTTTGATAACTTCCAATCCTACTTATCCGTTTGGATAAATTTAAATGTTGGCTATTCTAAGGTTGTTGCATTTAAAAATATTAGCGACACATGTATGTCCTGATGGGGCCCAAAGGGTAAATCTTGAAGTTTCATTCAAACATCGAGAGGAGAAAGTGCTCTTGTGATCGTGTGATATTTTGCTACATAAGTTTTCCATTTCTGTTTTTATGAATCAGTTTTAATGAGTTCTCATAAAACACCTTCGCATAATGTTACATTTTAATTTATTTCCAAGCATTCATTGAACAAAATAAATATGGTGACTGAAATATGATCTAATGTTCTATGTGCTAATATTGTAGAATTTTGCTATTTTAACTCGAATGCAGCGATAATCTGAATTCTTCCCTCTGGGTCCTTAATTTTCATATTGGCATAATGATAAGATATTGCTGCATTTTGAATTTATCTTAGTTAATTTTAATCTATTTCTTTTTCTTTTCCAACTCATTTATTATGTTATCTGATCTTAGTGACAAAATGTTCAAAACCTTTAACTTCGTTTAAGAATTTTAATAAACAAGCAATACTTTCAATCAAAATAAAAACAATAATATATTATTATTTTACTACTTAAAGAACGTTTAGATATGTGGTTTTCCGGTTCATTTTGAAATGTTAATATACAAATAACGCTTTCAGAGTGAGGTTTGACGTATATTTATTCCAATTATAAATGGAATAAAATTATTACTCTATGACTAATTTTTAAACAATTTAATTAACACTTTGATGACAAACAACTGTTTGACTAAATAATTATATATTTTATTAAATGTTTTAAAAATTATTTATAACTGTTAACACTTTATTAATATAACTGTCATTTATTAATTTAAAATTCTATTAAAATTATTAAACCATTAGTCGTCCTCACTTGTCTACGGCAATTTCTGTTTTTCACCACATTAGCACAGACAAGAATAAAAACTCAAACAAGTAAAAATTTGCAATGCTTAAAAGTTTTAAAATTTAGAAGAATATCTGAAGCGCCTTATGGTCGCCATGCAGAAATTTCACTTGAACACGCTAAATACTTTAAGGGAGACGAAGAGGTTAAAAATTAATTTTTGCAGTTTGAAGTTAAATAATTATCTTCATCTCTTGTTTATTGAGCATTAGATCTATCTTTTCTTAATTCAATTTTCTTCCATTTTGAATTATTCTTTTCCTATATACATGCAAACGACAAACCTGAAACTACAAAAGAGCAGTCTCAATAACAGAGTAATAACTGTATATATCAAAAAAATATATTTTGTCCTTTTTCCAGACAAATATTGTCCCTTTACTATCCATCCCTTTTATCAATGACTACTGCAGGAGGAAGGTCAACTAATGCGTCCCTTATCTGATAACCTAACTAATACAGGGACATCTTTTTTTTAATGTCTTTCTTCCACATTCTTCTCTAAACTCAAACAATCGATTTTAAAAGGACCGTGGCCATTTTTTTCTTTTATTTTTGTTATTTATTTTTTTCGTCCTCTTTCCTTAATAACTTTTTCGTTTCGTTGCTTGACTGGTCAAAATTGGGGAAAGAAAGCGAAGTGGTTCAATATAAACAGTGTCTGCTTTATTGCGGAGGTAATTTAGGCTTAAAAACTGTTTTCTGGTAGGGGAAAAAAGTGCGTTTGTCGTACTTTATCAAGATGACTCGAGTGTAAAGGGGAACTTCCAAACTAGATAGCTCTATTTTAGGGATTTTTTCCCCCGAAAAAGAATATGGCGTCGTTTTGGCGAGAGAGTTCCGGATTTATTGAGAGGAAATGGGTCGTTTTTTATAAAGTTTCCCTTATCTTCTTATTTAACAAAGTCTATGACGTTAAATTATCTGAAAAGTAAAAAATAGTTAACTTTTTTTTATCAATAATTAAATTATTTTATTAAGTTTTTCTTCTACAAATATTGTTCAAACACGATAAAAACATTGTTCAATTATTCATAAATTAAACTGGGATCTTTTAAAAAATTCAAAATATAAAGAGATAACGTTTAGAATTATGAAAATTAGTATAATACATTGGTGACGTTAGTTGAAGATTTAACTTCTGATAATTTTAAAATAAAATATTTTTTTAAATTTTAGACAAACCCGTGTAATTTATAAATGCAAATTTTACATATTAATAGAAAAGGATTTTTTTTATTATAATAGACGGTTTGGTTGCTTTAAATTCCAAATATAGGTATATTTGGAATTTAAAGCGAGGTATACCAATCCAATCTAAAATTGATTAGTATACCTTCCAAATACAGTTAATTTCAAAGAAGAATTTTACCGAATGAACCCAAAAGGCATTAAGATCATTACACGATTGGTTGAAAACTTTCCTATAAATTTGTAATAATAATATCCAGTCTAGTTATCAGTTACAGTAACCTAGCTTGCAGAAGTTTTAATTTATCGCTTTTACAAACCTTTAAACAGACATCAATCTGTTCTCGAATTTGATCCAAGATTCGATATATATCTTCAGAATGTATAACTCTTTAAAATATTTTACCCATATAAAATGAACATTTTTGTGTTTTTGATGCAGCATTTTTATTTTCATACACACAGACAGAAAAACAGGTTTCTTATCGCAGGTTTTTTTTCCCAAATTTGGAAGATGTGCAATTTTTCATTTGAAAAAGACGATATGATGAATTTCATAAAAGCGTTTAATTCGTATAAGAAATACCATATTTATATCATGCTTCAGCACTTTTATTGTATCTTATTCTTCAGCGCTGACATATTTTCTACGTCAGTATAATATTTTAATATTTTCAGAATTTCATTCTTAACTTCTTGATTTATTTTAATTTTTGATGGGGAATATTAGGGGACTATCTAATAATAAGATTCAGAAAATTGGTTATGAGTTACCTAATATCTATTATAATAAATCTTAAAATATTCTTCAATGACAAAAAAAAATAATAATGTCTGTACTTCCATCTATCAGACAAAGATAATTCAAAAACACTTTGAGCCAAAAGAAGGGAATTTGGTATAATTCTAGAAGCGCACATATATTGTACAATATTAAACAATACTCGTAATATTGTTAAATAATTAACTATATGGCATAATATCGCAAAATATTCTATTATATAATGCAACAGGATGTGCTGCTTGGGACGGTCTTCACACCAAATTTTAAGAAACATCTATTAAGAGAAGTATGTCAATCCCTCTGTTCGAATGTAATACGATAACTATAAAACGAAGAGAACCAGATGGATAAAATTTGGTACACAAATTAAAAACCTGTATTGTACGTACAGTACAACCTGAATATCAAGTTTCCGTTCTGTCCGACCTAATTTTTTTTAATCATAATTAAATACTGAAAGTAAGGCGTTACATTATCAACATTGCCAAGGCGTTGGAAAGAGACGTCTGCTACGATCCTCCTACGTGTTATACACAAAATTCAAGCTGTGACAGGAAAAAAACAGCGTTCTGTACGTTGTTAATTGTTCGTGTATAGCCACAATTGTTGCTTTTATTATTGATAATAACTGTACAGTATTCTCAAACTGACACTCTACGTGTTTTTTTAGAAAAGTAAAGGGCTTAGTATTCAATAAGAAGTGAGAAAAAACTTATTATAGCAGTGTGCTTTGATATAAAAACTCTATCTTCTTGTATTTGTGAGCAAAGAAATTTCATGGTTTCTATCCAACTTTGTTGTTATCTGGCCTGCTCTTTCGATACATTAAGCCAAATACTCAAGAATGTACTGTATATATTAAATTTTGAACTAAATCTAATCGGAGCGTTTAGTTGTCTTTATTCCCAGAAACATGTAAACACGATGTTTCAAAAATGCAATGACCTAAACATATTAAATTTTGTATTTTTTTCTAACATTTTGTGACAAACGTGGGATTTTTTATGACAGCAATTGTAGTTTCTGAGTCAAAACTTAGTTTCAATTGTTTGAGTAAAATGCATCTAAAATACAAATTACCCTTCATTAGAGAGTGCACGATAAAATTTTGGGAATACTATTCCCATTAGTTCATTTCATGCAAAATTAAGTAAACAGCAACAGACGAATAATATTTATTTCCAAACGAAACAAGATTATTCCGTTGACTTTTTCCGCGTTTAACTTTCAACAACAGCTGACGATTCCGCCCTAGACTTGTTCGCGCTAACCGTCATTAAGGCTTATAACTTGGACAACAATTTTCCAACGTGCTCTGGCTGTAAAGTACGTTTTCATCGATAATAGATTGCATTATTATATTCCTGTCATTTTCAGAAAAAATTGCCTGAGTGCATCTGAAAAGAAGACAGCGGGAAGCGCATTAAGTGAATTTAAAAGGTCCATTAGCGGAAGTGTGCCGCATTTTTCTCTCCTGAAGTTGAAGAGCATTTATAGCACACATGTTATCCTCCCAATTTATAGTACTTTTGTACTTATTGTGAGGTTAGGAGAAATGTCAACCCAGATGTAGCAGGTTTTGCTGAAATATTTCTTTATTTGATTTCGTTAGGTTAAGTTCGCATTAACAAAAGGGGTTATTACTCGCATTTAAGAACTCATTGGCTTCATTTAAATGTCACATAAGGGAATCTTTTCACTTAATTACTCAGTGAAGATACAGAAAAAAAAAACTGCAGAGCAGTTTAGAGCCTTTTTTTTTCCTCTAAATGTTCTATTTATTTTAGTCAGTTTTAGTAATAATGACAAATAAACAAAAACATTTGTATTTGTTAATTCCTTTATTTTATTTAAGAAGCACCGTACCAATTTATAACATTTTTGCTCTCATTGTAAAGTATTGAAGTAATTGCTCTCATTGTAAAGTATTTTTAAACAAATCTATAAATGCATTTTAACCAATTTTTTTTAGAAAAGTTCGTTGTATTAAATGTAGATAAATAAAAGTATTCTGTGATTTTTTATTATGAGTTTAAGCCCAAAGAAAATTAAGTATTTGTAATAAATGCATGAAAGTTTCGATAAAATATTTTCCTTTTTTCTTCTGTATAAAATAACTAAGACTGTTAAGTAGCAGATTTAAAGCTATCTGAAACCATTCCGAAGGTCTCTTTATCTAAAACTGTTAATATAAAATGTATTAGTATGTAAACATAATTTTGCAGTTACGTGGCAGAAAAGAAGATGATTCTGGAATTATATCTTCAATTTTTTTGCATTCGACGAATATTGGTATAGTGAAAAAGCGATAACAGATGCAGCAGTCTACATCGCGACACAAAAGCAAGCAAGAGAAATAAAGAAGTTTGTCCCTTCCTTGATTTTACCATGAGATTGCTTAGCAAGGAAAAAAATGTATAATAAAACTGGAGAATACATTTTTAGAAGACAAGATTCTCGAATATTCTGGGGCCTTCATTTTTATCTCAAAACTTGTCAAGTACATCTCCAGAATTTTGAATCGATATCAACCATTATCATGACTATAAAACTATTTTTCTTCTAAGAAAATATATCATGCTGAGCAAGAATAATGCAAATTCGTAATGATATCATACTACTACAACCAATTAATTGTTACTTTTTCTACGACAATTTTTTTATTTATTACATTATGTGGATGAACTACTAGTAAACTATAAAAAGATGTATATTTGAATTGAGTATTTGTTGAATATTTGAAAACTTGTAGCACTTTTCTTTTTCAAACTTTCCTAAACTGGCAGTTAAGTAACTATTATAAAGTATCAGAATTTTAAAAAAGTTAAGCCAAATATATTCTTACCACGTGGCTGAAGACAAATAAACAAAATTGAAGGCAGATAAAGAAATGGGAACTATAGAAAATAATTTATTTTAAAATTTTTAAAATGCTTTTTAATTTTCGAATAAGTTAAACACTTTTTCTTATGAGCCTTATTCTATCTATATCTATACTTATAATAAAGCTCAATGTGTGTGTGTGTGTGTGTTGGCGCTCTACAGGCCAGACCGTTGGACCTACAGCTACCAAATTTGGTACATGTATACCTTGGAGGCCGAGAATGTGCACTTCGGAGCCCTTTTTTCGAATTTTTAATTAGAATTTGAATTAATTAAAATTTAAGCGAAATTTCGACGTTTTCCCGCTATAACTTCCGAAAATATTATCGGATAAACAGGATTTTAACATCAATATAAAGATAAAAAAATTAGCTTTCTAATAGTATCAGTATTTTAACATTTAACTTAAGCTTCTATTTGTAATGAATTTTTAAAGAAGCATTTCAACTATATTTTTCAACAATATATTTCGGACAAAACAATAAAATTTAATCTGCAGGAGCACGTTACGAGTGGAAGGGGAAAAATTATCTTTTATCAATAGGTTGCCATCAGATAGATAAAAACTCAAATTAAATAAATAAATAATTATTGCAAATTAAACATTTAAAAATGCAATTTTCAGCACGTGTCTGCATGAAATGAAATAAATATGAAATATGTTTTTTCTTTTTAAAAAAAGAAAATGCAAAAATTTTTTGTGACTTTTACAATATTATTAATTAAATAAATCAGCTTTGTTTAATAATAGAAATACATCGATAAAAAAAGTCTAAATGAAGTAAATAGCTGCATGGTATATAGCACGAGTCTATAAATGTTTTAAAAAATGAAGAATATTTAGCTTTTAATTAAAAAAAGATGAACTTGTGATATCAGTGTTTTAATGTATAACGCAAGCTTCTATTTTTAACGAATTTTTAAAGAAATATTTTAACCTTTTTTTTTTGAGCACGTGACTGGATAAAATAAAATAAAACAATGCCGGAAGTTCAAATAAAAAAAACTATCATCGCAAATCAAATCTAAAGAAATACAACTTTCAGCATGTGACTGGATAAATAACATAAATATAAAATGAGATATCTTCTAAAAAAATAAATGCAAGGCAATGGATTCTATGATCGTTTGCAATAGATATATAATTAATTCCATAAATTATCTTTATTTACAGTAAACCTGGTTGAATTTAGACAGGATATGCATTGAAATCCCGACTTAATGGCATATTTCTATAATCGTTTGTAATATCTGTATCACTAATTCAATAATTTTCCCCCTTTTTCGCTTTTTTTAAAAAACATATTTAACATTTTGGCAACATCACCGAAAAAAACATTTTTAATATTTTGGAAGCATAATCGATAAATTGTTAGAGCATTAAACTCAAAAAGTTTTTTCGAATAAAGTTACCGACTCTTTAATTACTAACTGAATCTTTTAACTTTAACTATTTCTTAAATTTTGGCTAATGAATATGTGATTTAATTGAAAATCTTAGAATGCATTACTCTTGGCGAACCAGCTGGTCGCCAAAGGCGGCTAGTATTAAATATAAAGAAAAGAAGCTCGTTGTTGCTGTTTGTATATATGCTTATGAAAGCAAAAGTAATTTATATTCTAAAATATCCAACTATACTTTTGCTTTATACACATACAAAACCACCTATACAAAATTGAATACAATGAAAAGCTTTAGAGATGCAAACAAATATGCCTCTGCCTTTGAATGAGTGTTGCTAAGCTACAAACAATTCGGCAAGGCTATATGAAAATTTCTGCAGACATTTCTTGTAAGGATGTAATAAAAAAATGCAGTCTTTTCCTTTATCAATGGCGCCCAGGGTGGAGACAGCTCGTCGCAGAACTTAACATAAATTCGGTTAACTGCTTTTATTACTTGCTTATTTTGTTTACGGTTTCTTCGAAATATTTGTGGAATTTTATGGACTTTAAATAGTTCATATTTTCTGCCATTTTGTTGCTATTTTTATTCATGGCTCCCGAATTCCTCAAGTCTTGTTGATGTAGATATTGCCGATATTACAAATTCCTAAACTTAGCATCTTTTTTCATTTGCGGTCTGAAATATTTCGCTTGATTAAATAGACTTAACAGCAGAAAAATTAAGATGCGAAGAAATCAATATCTTGTCGTTCGCTTTTAATCGAAGCAATATTTTGATTGCGTGTATAAATTTCTTCGTTACCTAGGCTCGCAAAATAAATTCAGAAAAGATAAATAGCTTGTGCAAGTTTTATATTTTTGAAATATTCATAGAGAAGATTTTGAATTTCTTAAGAAAATTTATAAGATCATAAAATTTATATTCATTTCAGAAATTCATCCTGCATATTTTTTTTCAAAATACTCCAGATTTATCTACATTAAATGAATTATGAGTGTTTTCACCCCCCCCCCCCCTCTCAGCTTCTTTCCATTTAGTACAGGCTGATGCACACATTTTCATTTAAACATAGTTGTCTTAATTTGAATACTTGTTAAAAGTTTAGTATTATGTAGCAAATAAATGTTTTTATTCCTTTAGTTTTTTATCATGTTCTGATTTAAAGGAATTCACTTTGTGACTTCTTTGAGAAAGTGTAAATTTCTTTGATTTTCTTAGAATCTGAATGTAATGCGATTTTAAACAGATGTAATAATTACTCAAAGCCCAGAATGAGACTATTTTAAGCAGGGATTTGTAAGACAACCCATCTATATTCAGCTGGACTAGCTTTTCGAATAAATAAAATCATAATTTCTATTAATAATGAGAAATTCGCCTGCGAAACATCTTCTTTCGTTGGTTTTAGCTGCTTTTAAAAGCATATCTTACATACACATACCTTTTAACGAAAGCAATTCTATTATATAAAACACATGTAATACTATTCAATAGTATTATTAATGTGAATTAACATAATTTCGTATGAATGACCGACTCATTCGTTTGTTTTTGCCGCTCTTAAATATTAATTCCTTTTGACCAAAATAATTTCAACAGATATCAGTTATTTTTATTAAAATTATTCTTTCCAAATAAATCACTAAGAGTCAGAGAAACACTTAAATCTGGCCTTTATTGAGTCTTGTAGTTGACTTAAGCCGGGGGTCACTTACCTATTAAAACGGAAGAGCCAAACGTAACAATTTTCTAGCTTTTAAAAATGTTCGATTTAATATTATTGTATTTGAATTTAATATTACAGTATTTATATTATAGTGTATTGTGGGAAGTGATGTTGGGCTCAGAATAGAACCTGGGACCTTTGGATTAGAAAGCCGATAACATAACCACAGGACGAAAGCATGCTCATCTCCCATAGATGTTACCTATCTTATTAAAATATCACCACAGACTCACCCACCAGTGAGTTAGACGAACGATATGCGTTGTTGTTGAGTGGTGATGAATTGATTTGTTGAGTGAGTGGTTGCTGTGTGTCTAATGCGCCGTACCCATGTTTGTTTGGCGAGCGGAGAACTATTTTTTGTTTGTTACGCCAAGCGTTATGGCGAGCGTACGTGAATTGTTGCGTCAAGTGAGTCTGACGATTTTGGTTGAGGGCAGATGGTGCTACACATCAGTTGCTTGAAAGTTGAAGGTAAAGGTTCATCACGTCCGAGTTTAAGTTTAGTTATATTAACGTCCCGTTTAAAGCAACACGAGGGCTATTTTGGGACGGACCTCGTCATTTTGAACCACGGTCAGATGACGAGGGGGTGCCAGTTCAGGACGACACCTGAACTGGCACCCCCCTCTCCACACCACGCCACACCAGCAGGAGGACATTTGGCCTGACAGATTTAACGTGCAACAGACCCCCTCACACGACGGTTCTTTGGTGGAATCGAGTCTCGAACCCGAAACCCTCCGGTTCCGAAGCCGAGACTTTACCACTGGGCCACCGTGGCCCTCATCACATCCGAGGTCACCATTGTGGGAAGGTAGATGTTGGCTCAGAATAAAACCTGGGACCTTTGGGTCTGAACACCAATAACATAACCACAGGACAAAAGCATGCTCTTCTCCGTAGATGTTATCTGTCTTATTAAGATATCACCACAGTATCATAGTATTTCGATTTAATATTATAGTATTTATTTTGATTTAAAATAAACGGCTTCAAATACAAAATAATCATTATGCATATAAATACACAAATATAGATAGACGCAAAGTCAATAGGATTGGAATTGCATGCCTTTTAAAAGTTTGATTAAACCTGGCTTTTAGTTTGTTATTTTAAATTTCAAGCACGGCTATATTTTTATTTGTCAGTTGATTTCTAAATTTTCTTTTTATTGTATTCATGCAAGAGAATGCTTGCTCATATGAATATGTAGACCCGCAGATCGTCAGCACTCCTTATGCCAATTTCTTCATCTGACTGCAACATTCCGGAAGACTATTCCATGCGTTGAATATGAGAGTCTCAACTCTCGGAATTTCTTTTAGAGCTGTCCACTTGTGCGGAGCGATGTGCGTGAATTTCTGACCTACAACTCATCCAACTTGCTGTTGACTTCTCTGAACTTGCTACTCCACAAGTGTTTGGTTTTCCAATCTAGCACTTGAAGTGATGTAGCATCAATTCTAAATGGCTCAATGTTTATCACATTTCTATTTGTATTGGGGGGATTTACTATACTTTCGTTTAATTTAAATTGCACGAATCTCTCTGCGAATAGACTCTTCATGTTGTTTTTTTAAAGTTGTGCAGAAAAAATTCGTGCCAATAGTTGCATTGGTCTCAAATTGCTTCAAATTTTTAAAATGAAGTAATTTACCCTCCCTATGTATTCAACAAAAAGAAGTAGTTTTTTTTCGAATCAAACTACTCCTCAAGCAAGATTTAGACTAGGTTCTCCTTTATTTAAATTTTTAATTTTCTTTATTTTGAAAAAAAAAAAAAAAATGCTGCTATTAATCTATCAATTTGTTCACGCGTTAATAAAACCCTGCCAAATTCTACAATCGCATGTACAATTAGAAAATAGCCAAACAGCATTTCCAGCTTTTCTACGCATGCACTGCATACTGGCCGTTCTTATAACTTACCAAGAATGAACTCACCTTACCTTATTATTAGAGGACTTTTCAATCCATTTTTATATTATAGCAAGGTAGTTTTGTCATAGGGAATCGAAATTTTCAAATCTTGTTACAGGAAGCCTTGTTTTTAAAATACCTTTTCATTTTTTGGCTGTTAAAGTTTCTGCATTTAATATAAAATGAAGGCTTCATTAAGAGCAATTGCAGCAAAACTGACAGCTCTTGTTTCTGAAGTCCATTTCGCTCTTATAAACCAATGGAAATAGACATATTTTAACCACACAAAATATCTCTCAGAATTCCTTCGTATAGGCAATTTCGGAAAATATTGTCCCTCGAAGTATTCGATGACAATCCAATAAATCCGAAAGACAATACCGAATTTGATTGGCAGCGAACGCAGCGCTATCTTTTGCTTTTGCAGCGAGGCGGGCAAACAGGCTGTCACATTCATCTGTCACTCGATGCCACACAAAGCGAGAAATTGTTTAGTCTCGCGATATTTCTTTACACTCACACTTTCCTGTAATTAATCTTGCCTTTTCTTGACTCCCGGATGAAAGGGCTCTTCCCTAA
>JAPMOQ010005754.1:521940-533852 GCA_026543055.1 Argiope trifasciata
AAAAATCCATAATTTGCTTTCTAAAAGATTTTGTAATATAAAGAATTTTGCATACAAAACAAAAAAGCTGAATCAAATCTAAGATATTTTTACTCTACAATATCTGGATTAAAAATATAAATCTATCTTTCTTTTGGATTTGTATCAGAACTTGTTAACTTGTGCATTAAAACTTTACTTTTATTTTTTTGTATCATCCCTATTGCAATTTTTCTTATATTTCATTAATACTTTAAATATTTTTAACTTCTTCTTGATAATGTTTTATAAGTTCAATGAATCTCTTATGCGTTTTATAATTTTATCTACAGTATATTTTAAATATTTCAATTGATGTTTCCTCCATCATAGGCGTGTCATATACTTCCCTTCACTTTGAAAATACTGTGCCGAAAAAATAAGTACATTTTTCCTTCAAACCTTTGTGCCAAACAGAAAAACAGTTTAACAAAATAATTGCGCATTCCAGCTAAAATGTTGAATCCAGTGTTTTGATCTACCGAGTAAATAACTATCGTTCTTTCTCTGAAAACATAGCTGTAATTTTGAATCCAGTTTTATGGCCTAAATAATAGTAATCTTTCTTTCACAAAAAGCATTACTCTGTATTTTGAGTAGAGTAAGCATGTCACAAACTTCATGTCACTTTCAAGAAATGCTGAAAGGGGGGGGGGGGTTAAATCCTAAACTGTTTTCAGTAATTTTTGCCAAGCATAAAAGTGTTACTCTGTGTTTGTAGGACCTAAAATATTAAATCAAGCTTCATAACACAAATATAAACAATATTTCTAATTTTAAAAACATGCGTTTGCTTAGTTTAAATATAAAGTATATTTTATTATTATATAAAATATCTAAATTTAGATTCATTAGTCAATGTAATACAAAGCATAAAATTTTTATTAAAAGGATTTTTATGTGCCTGTTGCCTGCCTTATAATTTTAACTGAAATTGGTTGGAAATTTTGAAGGAATATTTCTTAATTCAAGAGCCAGCGTTGATTTAATGTAATGTCTCTATTTTTACTTTCTTGTATTAAAGGCAAAAAATCGTAAAAAAAAGCAATCTGCAATCTGTTCGGTATTTATCTTGTGTTTGAATACTTACGCTCGGAAGTACTGTGAAATCTTATTTCTCGATATGTTAGAAAGATGATATTTAGCATGAGAACTTTAGACCATAACCATAAATTTCTACCAAATTTTGAGTTAAAAGAGGCTATAATACATCTGTCCATCTCTGAGCAAGTAAATACGAAATTTAGATATATAATTTTTGGGGAAAATGAATTATTTCAATATAATTTTACATAGAAGTAGTATACCCATGTCTAACATTTTCTTAAAAAAAAGGTGCGTCCATGCTTGAGTGTGCGTGTGTGTGTTGGGGCTCTACAAGCTAATATTAAATCTAATTAAAGCATGCATCACTTATTTGTGCGTATGTATGAGAGCTTAATAATAAAGAACACAAGAATTCAGATTAAATTTGGCTTCAATCTGGATAGAAAATTACTGATGTATATCCATTTTTTTTTTAAATTTAATGCAACGAAGATCAAAGAGTGTAATCGAAAATCTTCTTCATACAGCATGCTCCCGACTATCCGATCCGCCAATGTCTGGCTTCCTTACTATCCGGCATAGTATTTCTTTTTATCTTAATTAAATGAGAAAGGTAAGGCATTGAATTGGTAATTGGTAGGTGGCGTCTATAATGATCCTCCTACGTGCAGTGTAAAAAATACAAGTTCTGACAGGACAAATACAGTGTTCTGCTTATTATTCATCGTTCCGTCATTGTTTAATAAGCCTCAATTGTTGCCGCTGCTCCTTATTATAACTGCAAAGTATTTGTAGTATTCATATTGTTCTTGGTGTATTCAATGTTTTTAAGTGTACCACAGAGAAGATTTTAAAATGCGTTTTAAAAGAAAAAAAAACATTGTAGTGTTTATGCAGGAGAGATTACGCGCTATACAACTACTAGACTCAGTTGAAACAGTAAAAACCAGCAACTGCTTCTATAATTCAGGCCTGTAATTATGGCTTGAGATAATTGAGAGGCTTAATGTTCAATAAATGAAAAAATACTTATTACAACAGAGGTTTTTGGTATATAAATTTTATCTTCTGATATAATAGGCAAAGAATTGAATTCACAGAACACCAGCATTCCGGCCTTTTTGTTATCCTGCCTGCACTTTATCCACTTTAGTCTAAATACTCAGGAGTCTATTGTGCTTCAAAACTAATTAAAAAGGAATTTAATTTGTTTACAAATATAAAAGTGGAAGAATTTCTGACAATATCAGAAAGAAGTGCAGACATTTAAATACGTTTGCATAACAAACAAAATCTAATAATTACCGTTGAACTTTTGATAACCTATCTGAAAGTTCATAATAGTTTTAAATTCGTTAATTTTAAGTCTACTGATTAAAAAATAAATAGCAATTTCTTATGGGATCAAAATTTACTTTCTGTCTAAAATAGAAAAAAAAACTATGATTTTCAGGGCAAATTTTTATCGTTTTATATTTAAAATAATTAAATAATCATAGATTATATCGAAGTTCTTTTTTCATAATGTTATGGAATAACTGATATCATCATTTCTGTTTCGTTTTCTGGGACATAGGAACATGAATATTTTAAGTCTTACTTTGATGCAAAACAGCCATCCATTTTTATAAAATATATTCCATTAGAGAATAGGAAATGATGTATGAAGAATTACTTAGACTATGAAAATGGTGCCCGCACCCTTCACCAAATGGTGCTCCCTCGCAACGCTCTAAAAATAAGAAAATGTCTCGAAAATATGAGAATAATGAATTATTATGATGAAGCATTCTTTGCCATTTTGTATCTTGGTCTTCATTCATTCAGCTTTAAGAAAAATTCTGAAAGATGATGTTTACGATTTGATTTTATTGAATACTAAATATTCAGTTAGATTTTTATGCTATGATACTAAAAACCGCAGTCTCCCCTTTATTGATCTGAATTGTTTTGGAATTTTTTGAAAAAGAGGTCGAATTGAATCCTTTCTTTTTCAAATTTTATGGAAAAGCTTTATATAATGAATAAAAAAATAACGTAGTTTGATAATTGTACTACTCTGAATCCCTATACAAATGAAATCTTTCTCATTTTCTTTAATGCCTAAAAGTATGAACAAGAATTTCTGTACCAAAAGTAGTTTCAAAAATATGATGCTCAAACATTTTGTGGAAAGCACATTATATTTTATGCCATTAAAATTATTTATGTGAATATTATCTGAATTTTTTATGTTTAGAATTTGCTTTTAGTTGTTGTTGATGGCATAACTTCTACGTTTATCATTATATCAATTATAAAAGCAAGTAACTATTAGGAGCTTTCTCTTAAAACCTTTGGACTCTTGAATCTAATAAATAATCGAATTATCTGTATGGAGATAATTCCTTGAAGGGTGCAATTGATATGTTAAAAAAATTGAACAATTATCACCACAGCTTTGCAATAAATAAAAAAGCTACAGAATTTACTTACAGATAAATTAAATATGATGATTGCCATTGAATAGTTATTACAAAGAATAATCTACAGAAGGTTCATCTACTTTCGTCTGTGGAATTTCAATGTGAAGAGACAATTGCTTTTTTGGAGAATGAGACAAAGAATCTCAATGAAGACTAAAAATTTATCGTTGTGTATTACAGTGAAAAGTAATCTTATAACAACAAGGAAAAGCTAATGTGTATATTGTGGAATAAAGATTTCTGTGTAATAAGTGTAAAAAAGCGTGTCATTTAAATTATCCGTTTATGTGCATCATTACCATACGATACTCTTCTAAGTTACAATTAAAATGCTTGCTTTTTGTTGAGAAAAATCAAATCTTTGAAATTTTTGTCAAAGAGAACAAATTTATATCTGAGTTCATATTTTAAAAAATATTGCTTAATATTAATGTATTCATCACTATGCACCACTTATATATGATATTTGTTCTCCAGAATGAAAGTTGTTTGCAAACTGTTTCTATCGTCAGAGATTTATCCTTTAAAAAGCCATTTTTCTGGATGGCGCCTTACACTAAATAACACATCGCTCCTAACTGATACTTGTTCTCCAGAATGAATTGAATGTCTGTAAATTCTTTTGCTGGCTGGTGATTTATCCTTTAAAGTGCCATATTTTCTGGATAAACTTTTACTTTGCATAAAACGCCGTTCTTATCTGATATTTGTTCTCCTAAATGAAAGGTGATACATTGAAGGTTTTTATTTCGCTGACTATTAATAAACTATTTCTTTGACAATAGATTCCATAAGTTCCAGAAAAATGGCTTGGTCGGAGATTTATCTATAAAGCACCATTTTTTGGACATCTTCCTACTTAACATAACCTAATGTACCTATTTAGAATTTGTTCAGAATGAAAGGAGATACATTGAATATTTGTTTCTCAGACCGGTGTTTTATATTTTACCAGCGGGTGACCGAGCTCCGCTCGGAGAAAACAGGTATCGAAGCTAACTCGAAGATTTAAATTTTCAATTGTGATTTATCAAAACAATACATGCCATAAGAAAATTTGTGAAACCATTGGTGAAAAGATAACCAGTTAAAGTGCACCATTGTAAACTATTCTAAACAAAGTTAGAGTTTGGAAAGGGAACTATTCTATACAAAGGTAAAGTAAAGGTAAAGATGGAAGTGTGTTGAAGTTCAATATTTTTGACAAATTTATTTAGAAAAACCAAACATATATACATACATAAGAAACATATTATAAACCTATAACAGCATAAACATAAAACTTTATTAGTTCGCCATATTGGCTATAGATGGCAGCACGTTACCGCTTGAAAATTTAAATAGCCATTATGGCGAACTAATAAAGTTTGAAAATATTCTATCTGTAACTCCGAACTGCTCGACCGTAGCGCTTCAAAACCGGCGCCAATCGATTCCTTGTGGCCAAAAACCTCAGACCCCCAAGTTTACCGGAGTTTATTAATTCTGGGGCGATTTTCGACTTGGCAACCATTCCTCGTATTATAGTATTAGATAGTGGTATTTTTCTGAATGGCGTCTTACGCTGAATAACACATCGTTCCTATTTTATATCTTTTCTCCGAAATCAAAATTGATACACTGAATGTTTATAAACCATTTATTTTTCCCGCGTCTTATCCTTTGTAACATACTACTCTTTTCTCCCAGTTTCTCTCTTAAATGAAAGTGATAATTCTTCTAAACTGTTCCTCTTGCCATGTAACTCATGTTTCAGCAAAAAGCGAGTCTATATGTTGATTTAAATTATTAATTGTTCTATCAAAAATGTTTAATTGGTTTTTTCGCAAAAAACAAAAACCAGCTTTCACTTCCATCTTTGCAGTTTAAAAGACATTTATTTACCTTCATATGCATTTCTCCATTCGTTTTATATTTTCTTTAAAAATGCATCTTTATCAGAATTATAATGCAAAAAATTAATGTTAGTCCAAAAAGTGCAAGTTCCTATATACGGAGTAAAGAGAAATAGACATGTTTTCTAGGGTAATGAGGATTTTGTTTTTTATTTGTACTCTTGAGCAGGTCGATATAAATCGGCGAACTAGATATGATATCTGCAAAAGAAGCAGAGGAAAGATAGAAAGAAAGCAATCAGTAAAGAAAGTAGAGAAAATGCGATCTCTAAGAAATGATTTATTTTATCTCGGGCCCTGATCAATAAACTATCGGATTTCTTCTGTTCCTGCTGCACTTGAAATCTGTTTCGGGTTCATTAGGGATAATAAAACTCTCCCTTTGTTTTGCTTCGATTTTTCTTCGTATTGTTCAACTGTATTTTATGTAATTAGTAAAGAAAAGTTTTCAAAACTTTTTATGGCTAATTATGTGAACCATGATGACAACAATTTTCCTTCTTTTTTAATTACATCAAGAATTGGAAGACACTGAGACGAGCTCTTGCTCACTCCACAATGAATATAATTGCAAAGAATATCGGGAAACCTCTTTGTAGATTCATGTAGAATGTAGGAAATGCTTTGATATATTTTTGTAGTCTCTCCACTTAGATACAGAATTATTCGAATTTATTTAATGAGGAATTTTATTTCTTAAGTCTGTCCATATTGGTGAATATTTTGTTTAACGTTTGAAAATATTTTTTTTCACTGAATTTGGGGCTCTAATTATAAAATAAGACTGAAAAATTATAGAAGGAATGTTTTGGCTCTAACTACTTCCGTTTAAAATGGCTGACTACATTGAAAACTAGATTTTTTTTTCAAAACTATGATTTTTTAAAAATATTCTTAGTATTCGAACAGGTCTCTTTATAAAACCATTAGAATTTTATTTCTAATTTTATTTTTTGGGAAGTTACGCTTATTTTTATAATATATAATTTGATATCATTTTTTACGAAAAATTTCATAAATTAAAATCTAAGGGATGTTACTTGTTCAAATTTCGTATCATAATTTCACTATCTGTTCTAGAATTCCTGAACTAGAGAATAAATAATTTATCCGTTTACAAAAATTTCATATTTGTTTTAATGCTTCGCAATGTGAAAAAAAATTAAAAAATCGTGTACTTCATCAGTCGAAACCCAATATTTAAAAAATAGATATAATTGCAGCTTACTTTTTAGTTAAGTTCAGTTTATCTCGAATGAAGTAACATGAATAATTGTTATTTTAATTGATTTTAAACACACATAACATGCAAACAATAAAAAGCTTTTTGCTTTTATCTTAACATTTATTTATAAACAAAATTTTTGTTTCGCAGATTTGATACATAATCCCTATCTCATTTCTCAGCTGTGGTCATGTTTCTATCACTCATGGTTCTATATTCAATGGTGATTATACTCTCATTGGAACTATGCATATATATTTGCAACAGTGCTGTTTTTATAACTAACCAGCGGGTGACCGAGCTCCGCTCGGAGAAAACAGGTATCGAAGCTAACTCGAAGATTTAAATTTTCAATTGTGATTTATCAAAACAATAAATGCCATAAGAAAATTTGTGAAACCATTTGTGAAAAGATAACCGGTTAAAGTGCACCAATGTAAACTATTCTAA
The DNA here is from genome assembly GCA_026543055.1 of Argiope trifasciata. Taxonomy (NCBI): domain Eukaryota; kingdom Metazoa; phylum Arthropoda; class Arachnida; order Araneae; family Araneidae; genus Argiope; species Argiope trifasciata. The sequence continues at coordinate 529,041 of JAPMOQ010005754.1, forward strand.
ACAAAGTTAGAGTTTGGAAAGGGAACTATTCTATACAAGGGTAAAGATTGAAGTGTGTTAAAGTTCAATATTTTTGACAAATTTATTTAGAAAAACCAAACATATATACATACATAAGAAACATATTATAAACCTATAACAGCATAAACATAAAATTTTATTAGTTCGCCATATTGGCTATAGATGGCAGCACGTTACCGCTTGAAAATTTAAGTAGCCATTATGGCGAACTAATAAAGTTTGAAAATATTCTATCTGTAACTCCGAACTGCTCGACCGTAGAGCTTCAAAACCGGCGCCAATCGATTCCTCGTGGCCATAAACCCCAGATCCCCAAGTTTACCGAAGTTTATTAAATCTGGGGCGATTTTCGACTTGACAACCATTCCTCGTATTATAGTATTAGATTTAGAGAAATAGAAGGTTGGATCATGAAAAGGAAGATTCTTTCTAATGAAACTAAAAAAGTACAAATATTATCTCTAAGCTTTATAGTAGTTTGTTTTATAAATTCCTGGCAATTATTTGAAAGTAATGAAGTTATCATTTATCATTCTTTCAAATTATATATGAATAAGTATTTTTTAAGTAAATCGTTTATAAACATTACCAAAACTGTTATTATTCATAGAGCAAAAATTGTATCGTTTATAGTAGTTATATGTGCGTTTATCATTCCTTTAAACTATTTATGAATAAAGATATTTTCCTACGGAATTTATTTAAAAAAAATGTTCAAAATTCGTGATACTCGCCAGGAAAAACACCAGCCAAAGAACACTCAGCATCCTTTTTCATTTGCGCTCTTATCAGTGGTGGAATTAGGAATTAAGAGACCCCCTTTTTAAATCTATCTCCAAAATTCTGTAATCAAATTGAAAATAGACCCCTTTTTTAATCTCTCATCTCAAAAATTCTGTAATCAAATTGAAAATTAAAACATTTTATACAAATTTCAAAAAGTTAATCTGCTTGACTTAGAAATGATTCAAAATTTTAAATAGAATAACCATTTATCTTGGGACATTTAAAGTATCGATTCATAATTTTTATGCTTGAAAGTAAAAGACTGCTTGAAGACCCCTCTATTAAATTCGAAACTTATAGACTTGCCTGTCTATAAGTTCCAAATTTAATGGACAAACAAGATGTGGTCTTTTTATAAGCCTTTCATCGTACTATTAATTGTATTATAAAGCATCTCTTTTGTTTCCTCTTTCCCTCCGAAATTTCACAAATTGCGTCTCGCTGAAATTTGAGCTTTTATTGTAATGGAAAGGATTAAGCTGCTATTAATGCAAAAATATTCTTCTTGAAACGACTTTAAAACGGTCGCTAAACGTACTTCATTATTACCAGTTTATAATTTAAAGTGCAATAAAGCTTCAAATAGTTTCTTAAAAGAATGCATTTAAATTTTATATTCAACATCAACATTGGAATAAATGTTAATGAGGGAATTAAATATTCGTAACAACAATTAAACTAAATTTAATCTCTTTGAGACAATGAAATATTGTGGTAAAATAAGTTTGAAAATGTAAATTTTTTTACTAATTTTGGACTATAAAAATTAGTAAACCATTGGTATCATTCATTGATATATATGTTTTTTATTTTTAAATGAGGAAAAGCTTATTTTTGATGAACAATATTTTCAATAATCAGGGTGAAAACATGACAAAAGTTTCGCTTAATTCAAATTAATCAAAACACTCATAAAAAATAAATTTTTGATCGAGAATTATACATATTTAACAAACAATTGTGCATTTCTGTCCAAATTTGATAGCTCCTTATCTAACATTTTATCTTATTCTTTATCTGTTCCTTACAGCACTGAACATATATACACAGATGTACATATATACAGGCCTGTGTATACAGGCCAATATATGCGCATCTTCCTTTAACATTAGAGGACTAACACATTTAGCCCATACTTTACTTTTCTTAACTAATGATGACTCCACTCTCTTTCAGTGTCTAATCGGGAACAAATACCGGCCTTTCGCCCTGCCCGCTTCCATAGATGCTTCTGAATACAACCACATCCACAATGCAGCAAACGAAGCCGGACTGGACGCTTCTTTGCTGGACAATCATTTTCTTCTGGACACCAACTTGTTGCCTCCGCGCTATGTTTTACAGACGCACAACAAAACGGGAAGCAGCGCAGCGTAAGTGTCATAATGTGCTTGAAGCTCTGTTTTGTTAGAAACTGATTATTGTCATGATTAAATCAGATTGACAACGCAAACTACTAGGTGTATGGTTTACTAAAATAAATTGCTTTGAATATGATCTTAATGGATTAGAAATAATTGGAGCCGAATTTTATTTTAAACTAGTTGCCGCAATGCCGCAGAAGAAATAATATTAGAATTATCGTCCGAAATAACTGTTCTGTTTATATTATTAATGATAGAAAGAATAAAATTTATTTTCAAATCGGAAATGAATACATTCATTGAAATTGAATGATACATAAAAGAGAAGTGTAAAAAATACTTTTTTGCTGTATTATTTACTAGCCGCCTTTGGCAACCAGCTGGTTCGCCATGAGTAATGGGTTCTAAAATTTTCAATTAAATCACATATTCATTAGCCTTGAAATAACTCCGGACATTGATTGGCCTGAAATTAATATTTTCTTTAAGATGATGGACTGAAAGTTCTAAAAGAATGCTTTCTCCTGATAATATTCCTTAATTTTATAAATCAGTCAGTTTTAATGGTTGATTTAGAAGACTGGTTGATGTAGCAACTTTTATTTAGAATATTAATAAAAATATTTTGTAAAATATGCCTCACAGAGCTAAGTATGAAGAAATCTAAAACTCATTATTCATAAATGCATTGTTTGACTCAAACTACATAAAATGTAATTATTTACTTCATTTAGATCAAATTAATAGTATTAAACAATATGTATGCCTATTAATAATATTTTACAAATTGGCCATTGGAAAAGAATTTGAATACATATCCTGTATAAATTCAATCCTGTATAAATAAAGATAATTTATTCAATTAATGATTTAAATATTGCGAAGGATCATAGAAGGCTTTGCCTTGCATTTTTTAAAGAAAATATCACATTTTATATTTAGTTTAGTTTATCCAGTCACGTGTTAAAAGTTGCCTTTCTTAACTTTTAATTTGCGATGATAGTTTTTTTTTATTTGAACTTCTATCAAAATAATGGCAACACGATGATAAAACCTAATTTTTTCCCTTTGACGTACTCTTGCAGATTTTATAGAAATCTTAGCTTTGCGTCTATTTTTTTAGAAACTATCACATTTTATAATGAAAAAAAATATTGAATTAATGATACAGATATTGCAAACGATAATAGAAATATGCCATTAAGTCGGGATTCCAATGCATATCCTGTCTAAATTTGATCAGGTTTACCGTAAAGAAGATTTATTGAATTAATTATTTAGATATTGCAAACGATCATAGAATCCTTTGCTTGCATTTATTTTTTTAGAAAATATCACTTTTTATATTTGTGTTATTTTATTCAGTCCCATGCTGAAAATTGTATTTCTTTAGATTTGATTTGCGATGATAGTTTTTTTTTATTCGAACTTCTGGCATTCTTTTATTTTATCCAGTCACGTGATAAAAAAAACATGGTCAAAATACTTCTTTAAAATTTGTTGAAAATAGAGGCTTAAGTTATACATTAAAACACTGATACCATTAGAAAGCTAATTTTTTTATCTTTAAATTGATGTAAAAATCATGTTTGTGCGATATTTTCGGAAGTTATAGCGGAAAAACGTCGAAATTTTGTTTAAATTTTAATTAATTCAAATTCTAATTAAAAATTCGAAAAAAGAGCTCCAAGGTGCACATTCCCGACCTCTAAGGTATACATGTACCAAATTTGGTAGCCGTAGGTCCGACGGTCTGGCCTGTAGAGCGCCAAAACACACACACATTGAGCTTTATTATAAGTATAGAAGAGCTTTTTGGTTGGCGATATTGTTTAATTTTTCAGTCATTTGCGGAAACAAAGTTCTTGACTGTCCGGCTCGTAAGCATCCAGCATACAACTAGTAATGTGAAAAACGTGAAATATTTTAGAGTCAGTCAGCCCACTTAATGGGATTGACCTTGGACCTTGTGGATGGTCATCGAGAATGCAAGTCGATTGGGAAACTAAAGTCGCTTGAAATCAAAAGAAATGTTCGAAAATCGCTAAAATTTTAGTAAATTTAGAATTAAAATTTCCATTTTATTAGATTGTTCTCCAAAAACTTTCTCGCACACTCTCTAATAATGTTGTTACCCCAAAGAACGGCTTACATAGCATTTACATACAAAAGCTACGAAATATTAACATCTATCTTTAATTTAGGATCTTTAGTGAATCTGTTACGTCTCCTTGGATAGCTATTTTGACAATAATCCTTGGTTAATAGATGAGGTAATTAGACACGAAAATATTTTTTATGTATTGCATAATTATTCTGTGCCTATAACCATCCCGCAAGCGCAAGTAATAAGTATTAAAAGTTTTATCACAATCGGATGAGCGGCACGGCAGCGCATAAGAGACATATAGACGCACATTCATTTTTATTTACATAGATTACATAATTTTACTACGCCTATAACCATCCCGTAAGTGCAAGTAATAAGTATTCAAAGTTTTATCACAATCGGATGAGCGGCACGACAGCGCATAAGAGACATATAGCAAACATTCATTTTTATTTATATATATTACATAATTTTACTACACCTATAACCATCCGTAAGTGCAAGTAGTAAGTATTCAAAGTTTTATCAAAA
>JAPMOQ010005754.1:547471-635613 GCA_026543055.1 Argiope trifasciata
AAATTTAGAAGTAATTGGTATACATGAATGTATTATTTAGTGCTGTTTGAAAAACTTTTTCACACTATCTAATTGATAAGAAAAAATATAAGAAATAGATAATGTCAATGACTCTTTCTTATTGGACTAAATAAGAAAAATTACTAATATATGCTTAGTCAAAATTTTACAATTTTGTTTTAATTACCGGAGTGTTTATTAAAATATTATTAAAAGCGACAATAAGATTTCGAAAATTGTCCTATTTTAATTCTATAAATGTGTATCACATTTAAATTTTTAAATTTGCAGTTCCATTAATTTATTTTTATATATTTTTATACAGTGTCTGATTAAAAACCTTTTTCTGTTTCTTAAATATTTTCTATTTTAAAATTATTTCAATTTCGACAAAATATTTAATTTGATTTATCAGAGAAATCTTTTTAAAATTAACTTATTTTTGACAATTTACTCGTTTTACATTGCTAACAAGTTGACTAGACCTTTTAAACCTTTCAGTCGAAGCAGGTTTTGATTATTCCCCTTTTTAAAATAATTTAATTGTGAGCTTCCATATCACATCAAAAATTAAATTTTTCAAGCTGAAGTGATGCCCAGTGGCACTATTCACCTTCTTAACATGTGAGATCCTCGCCATCATTATTATTATTTATTTGCTCTAATTAGTAGCAATGTCTTTTTATTATAATTATTTCATTGCATTTATATATATTTAAAATTATCTTATTTCGTTAAGATATCAGAAGCTAATAGTACTAATCAAAAAATTAACTTTACATATTTAATTTTAATTCACTATAGTGATGAGAAAATTAAATAGTAATAAATCAACTTTTAACACTAATTTAATTTTCAATGCTGTATATTCCGTAATCAAGTTATTTTTCACTTCATCACCTCTTATTAATAGACATGGTGAAATGCAAGCTCTTATTTATTAAAGTTGTGCTGAACTTAAAATCAACTACATAAAAAATATATTCGGCCACAAAAATTCAAAAGTATATTAAAACTTGAAAGGTTGACACTAACATTTTTGAAGGAAAAAAAAATGTCAGCAACTTTGTAATAAAATAGCTGATAGGCTTTCTAGAAAAACATTTTTGTGGTAGTATTCAATTTTTCAAGAATTTCTACAAAAGTGATATTTATGAATATATAGTAATAGTAATAAATTAAATTAAAAATAGATTTTAAAAAGCGATAAACTTTAAACAATATATGAGATGAAATGTATATCCCTATTTTATTTTCATACGAAGATTTAAAAATTATTAATATATTTTACCGCCCTATTTTAACTGAAGAAAGTATGTTAATAAAGTTAAAAACCTTTTTAATGTCGAGTTGAAAGCCTTTTACAAATCTTTTAGCAAATGATTATAAATGCCGTATTAATTTCTTAATAAATGTTAGAACAAACTTTTTTTTTCGTTTACAAGCATACATTAACTTTTAAATAACTAAAACAAACTCGTTAAGAATTCAATTACTTAAGGAAGTCATTTGGATTATCCTTTCCCATTCATTAATCGTAAACGTAATTACATTATGAATAAAAGAAACTGCGCAAAGTTTTTCACTAAAATCACATTTCAGCATCTGAAAAAACTTCCCATGTGTGATATCGCATAAGTGGATAATGTCAATTCAATAGCGCTAATTTCAATATGAGTCTATTAATTAATTATCCCAAATACAGGAAACTAAAACTGTTAGATAAAGGTTCTACCATTTAGCTCTCAAAATTATTTGTTTTCACGAATTTTCTCGAAACACTGACTAGTTGCATTTTGCGGTAAAAATTAATTTAGCTTCGACGCATACTTAATTGTATTTTTATTAAAGCCGTGATCTTTTAGCCCCGCTATATGAATAACAGAATGAAGAGATATGTTAAGTGCTACGCGCTATGAGTAAAGCACGAGTTGTTTCTCTATCTTCGATTAAATTAAGCAAAAGACATTCCAGGGATTAACCCTTGTCTCAGTTTCAGGAATCTCAATTTTATTGAACGTTTGCGTCTTAAATTAAGGATCTTTTTCATATTCTTCTGTAACTGGAAGGATTAAGATACATGTTGGGTCCTTTATTTTCTGTAGCATAAATTGATTTTTCAACTTTCTAAATAAAGTTGGAATTACAAAATACTTGAAAACTTAATTCTAAAAGCATTCAAAATGTTAATTTCAAATGTCTAACAGCGAGCCTTTTAAGATAACATCAGCAATTTCGAAAGGGATTACCTTTTAAAAATGTGAATAGCTTCAATGAAAGACAATTTGGATATCTCTTTTATCATACGGATTAGATTTAAATGTACTTAAAAGCTATCTAAATATTTAAATTTTAAAAGTCATTTTGTAGGCTGATGCATCAAGAAACGAATTAAAATTTCCCACACTGTTTTAAGGAGTAAAAGATTAGATTATGAAATTTTTATATATCGGTTGAAAATATTGAAATGAATGCAGTTCTTATAAATTCAGATAATACTACTAATTCTAGTTTTTTACAGTGATAATGTAATAATGTGATAGAGTATAACAAATTTATTATTTGTTAATTAATTAGACCTTTAACAAAAAAATCTATGTTATTTTTTTACAATGTTGAGAGGATATGAGAAAAAATTAATTTTTTGAAAGATTAAGTCAACAATAATTTCAAGAAGATTACAAATTCCAATTTCGTTATAATCTTAATCAGAATCATCCAATTATTGGTTAGAAAAACGGTGGTGCGGCAGCAAGTTACTCGACCGGTTGGACAGACTTACGGAACTAAATTAACTCTTTTTATAAATAAAACAACAACGCGATAGCATTCTTTTTTTAAAAAAAACTCAATTTCTTGAAGAAGGCAAACTATACAATAAATTGGAGCAAATTAATTTTTTTATCAAATGCTCCTGATAGGCTCTGAATTCGTTCTTTGAAGATATCACATTTCTTCCTTTGTGAAGAATGCATGTTTTAATTATTTGCTGAATGCCAGATTAAGACCAATTGGGATTAGAACCCCCTTGTTTTGGCTAGTAATTGCATATAAATAATGGGAAATTTTAAATATTCATGAATGATAAAGGAGTTCAAGAATATACATAAAGTAAATTTTCTGGAGCTGGTAAATCCAAATATCTGGTAAATGTTTTGTTTATTTTAGTAAAGTAATGAAAATATTTTTTTAAAAAATATCTCCCTCAGAATTTACTGCCATTGAAATATGAATGTGTTAATCTATATCTATACTTATAATAAAGCTCAATGTGTGTGTGTGTGTTGGCGCTCTACAGGCCAGACCGTTTTACCTACAGCTACCAAATTTGGTACATGTATACCTTGGAGGTCGGGAATGTGCACCTCGGAGCCCTTTTTTGAATTTTTAGTTAGAATTTGAATTAATTAAAATTTAAGCGAAATTTCGACGTTTTTCCGCTATAACTTCCGAAAACATTATCGTACAAACATGATTTTAGCATCAATTTAAAGATTAAAAAATTAGCTTTCTAATGGTATCAGTGTTTTAATGTATAACTCAAGCTTCTATTTTTAACGAATTTTTAAAGAAATATTTTAACCATGTTTTTTAGCACGTGACTGGATAAAATAAAATAAAACAATGCCGGAAGTTCAAATGAAAAACAACAACTATCATCGCAAATCAAATCTAAAGAAATACAACTTTCAGCACGTGACTGGATAAAATAACATAAATATAAAATGTGATATCTTCTATAAAAATAAATGCAAGGCAAAGGATTCTAAGAAATCGTTTGCAATATTTATATCATTAATTCCATAAATTATCTTTATTTACAGTAAATCTGATTGAATTTAGACAGGATATGCATTGAAATCCCGACTTAATGGCATATTTCTATAATCGTTTGCAATATCTATATCATTAATTCAATAATTTTTTCCCTTTTTCGCTTTCTTTAAAAAACATATTTAACATTTTGGCAATATCACCGAAAAAAACATTTTTAATATTTTGGAAGCATAATCGATAAATTGTTAGAGCATTAAACTCAAAAAGTTTTTCCGAATAAAGTTCCCGACTCTTTAACTACTAATAACTGAATTTTTCAACTTAAACTATTTCTTAAATTTTGACTAAAAAATATATGATTTAATTGGAAATTTTAGAACGCATTACTCATGGCGAGCCAGCTGGTCGCCAAAGGCGGCTAGTGGAAAATATGATAAGATAATCACAACATAGTAATATTTTTTGGCCTTGAAGTCAATTAAAAACAATGACAGACATAATTGTTTTTCAGTGATGTAAAATAGGGTAAATAGAAACTGAATAGAAAAAGACTCTTTTTGAAAACAGATATTTTTAGTACTTAAAAACAGACTTTCGAATACAGTGAATACAGTGTTGTTTGAATAAAAACTCAACATGTTTTTTTTTATTCTGTGCACCTTTAATTCTAATGTTGTCTAGTTTTATGTTTTATAAATAATTTACTTTATTTTCTACATTTATAGAACATCGTATCGTATTTCCGACCCTTAATCGTTATGTTTACTGAGCAATAAAATTTTTATTTTTATTAAGGACCACAAACAAAAATTACAGACTTGTTTATTATGTTTTAATGCAATAGAAGTAACGTCACGTATACAAATATACAAAATTACTAATAAAACAGAAAAAAAAACCCTCTTTAGGGCTGTCATACTGGAAATAGAACAAATGGACTTTAAAATATAAAATAAATATCAATTATTGCTATAACGAAAAATTTGAGAATAGTATCAATAGGAATACTAAAATATAATTTATGATACAGATTTTTTAAAATTAGAAAATGAAAAGATTCATAAATAATTAAAGCAAAAATTTTCAAATGTAACAAAGCTGTTAAAATAACTCAGTTTATGAGAATGGATTTTTAAAAGAAATTAAAATATACAAATGCCGCAACATCTAGAAAACAAATCTTGCACATAATTTATTCAATGTAGAAAAGGTCTGGAGATTATAGCATAAAAAAAAGTATAAAATCAAAATGAAACATACTTTGCAAAAAGTCACCTTGGGGCAGAGATTCAAACCAAAAATTTATTTTATGTCAAAGGAAACTTTTGTGAGAAAACCGTCTTAAAATTTACTTCCTTAGACAAGATGGGCCCAATAAATTATTTAAAAAAATAAGAAATAATACTTCAAAAATATAATAATCAAGAATTTAAAAGACAAAACCAATCACAAAAAGTATAAAATTCAAACATTGAAAGTTTCAAAAAATTGAAATCAAACAATTAAAAGATAAAATACTAAAATTTAAGACCTTTAAAGCAATAAATAACGTATACAGGAATATTTGTGTAATTCATCTCTTTAAAAATAATAACCTACCACAAAACTTAGAGCCGCGGTGACCTGGTGGTAAGGTCCCGGCTTCGGAATTAGAGGGTTGCAGCTTCGAGTCCCGATTCCACAAAAAAGCACCAATGTAAGCGGGTCTGGTGAACGTTAAATCCATCGAGGTCAAACGTCCAACCGTTGGAGTGGTGTGGAAGTTTGCAGAGGGGGTGCCAGCTCGGGTGTCGTCCTCATCATCTGACCACGATTAAAACTTACGATGTCTGTCCCAAAATAACCCTAGAGTTGCTTCAAAACGGGATGTCAATGTAACTAAACTAAAATAAAATACTAAGAAGCATGGCAAAAGGGAAAAGGGGGTTTTCCTCAACACTAAAAAATACATGCATAACGCTTACTACAAAGCAAATTAAAAAACTAATGAAAAGCTGAACTTAAAGAAAAAATTAATAGCAAGAAGCAAATTTAGATAAATATCTTAAATTTAAAGAAATCATTAAGCACTTAAAAAAAAAATTTCTTCATCAGCAAATCAATATTAAAGACAAAAGATGTACCGAAACTTTAAAACAAAGGAGAAGAAAAACGAGACACTGCAAAGAAAAAGTGCGTTTAAAAGTGTTTTCATTCAATTAGAAAAAATTACTTAGCTCCATCTATTGAATAATAATATAACAAGGCGGGATATCTAGAAGTTGCTGTTATAAAATATATTAAAATCAAGTTCTCCTTAATTAAATCTTCTATATTACGATAATTCTATGAAAAATCATTAGAATATGCAATTTCGAAGATTAATATTGTAATTTTTTTTTAAATCCTGTTAAAAGGAAAGTCAAAATATTAATTTTTTTTTTTACTTTAAAACATTTAATCAAAATAAAACAATATAAGTTTTAAAAAAACTTTTGTTTATATATAGATAGAAAGTTTAGATTCAGATTATTAATGTATGAGGAATCACAATATTGCGTAGTATATGTTATAGTACTGTACTCCAGTGATTATTTGAAAATGCTATGAAAGTTTTAAAAAATATCTTAATATACTTATCTTCTATATCATACTTATATATTTTATAATATACTTCTGTTCAATAATATTTTAGATATTTATAATATGTCCTACATTATATGTAGTAATACATATATCTTACCTATAATTGATTTTTAATTCCTCGTGAGAAATGGCTTTTTAGGACTGTTTAGAATTAGAAAGCTATTTTATAAAGAACTTCCAGACTCTTCTTTACATTTAAATTCAAAAGAAATAAATTGAATTCATTTCTGCTTCGCTATAATCTGACCTCAGAGCTTTTCTGTCCTTATTATTTAATTAAATTTTAATAACTACATACATATTTCTTTTACCTTTATGATTTTTAAAAAACAAATTTCTGTCTTAATGTTCTCTGTAGCACTTTAATGTTCATTTCTCGGTATGTATTATTCAGGAGCTTCAATAAAAAATAACGTTTTATTGGAGAAGATTGTCTAAAGCTATTTTTTAAGAGGAAACCTATTTACATCAAAAAATTTATCAAATTTAAAATGTATTTATGCAGCAAATATATCCCAAACATACTCTCTCGTCCTCTACTCAAATCTAATTTAGTGTTTCCTCTAAGCACATAGAAAATTATTCGAGCATGTACTATATGAGAGAGCGTCACTTAAGGGATTTGTATTTGATTCGTGTCCCCACCTATTGATAGAAAATCCTATTAAACTATAGAGATAGACCAATACTCTTACTTATGTGAAGAAATATTAAAAAATAATAATCCTTTGAAAATAGGCTTTGAACAATTATTAATTATAATTATTTCCTTCTGTTATTATATTTCTTATTGTTATGTTTCAATGATTGATAAATGGATCATAAATGTTTTTGCTAAAAAATTTTTAATAATATATTCAAGAATAATTATTTTTTCCAATCTTAATCTTAGATATGGTTTTATTTCATAACTTTTACGCCGATTATCAGATTTTCGAATTGTATAAAACCGAATATCGAAGCGAAAACAGTTGATAACATTTCTTCATAAATAATTCAAATAAACAGTAATAAACATTCTATTTTTTTAATTTTCTTGATTCGAAATGAAATAAAACATATTGACTCGTAAGTATGACAAATAAAATTGCGTTAATGGAAATAAGGTATATGTTTATTCAACTAAACCTTAAAAGCTAACATAGACTTTTACAGATTCGATATTTTCTTTTCAGCTCAGCTTCTTGTCTTAATGGCAAATATTGAAAGTCCTATACTTACTAATATAATAAGCATGTTGGCTATTAAAAAATAAAAAAGCACTTAGCGGTGTTTCTGAAATTATACTTTATGCAAAAATCGAAATAAGATTAATCAGAAAATATTGAAACTCTCCTTAACTCTTACGTACAATTTAAACTACTATTCGGTTATGATTGACGGTTATAAGAGCACTTAAATTCCATCCTCCGTATTCCCATCTATTTTTTCTATCCCTCCTTGTTTTGAAGATCTTAAAGCAGGAGATTGAAAATTCATTTCAAATTCTTCAGTTCTTCCCCTCTTTCATTGCTTTAGGTTTTCAAAAAAGAATAAAGAAAGAAATGAACGATAAATCTTTAATGGATTTTTATCCCCTGGTGTTTTAACGTGAAATAAGTTTTCTTTTGTCCTTGCATACTAGTACGAACTCTAAAACATTCCAACGCGCTAGTATAACCATTGGGAAATCAAAATTGAAAAATTCTTCTTTTCTCTCACTCTCTCTTTCATCTTTTAAGCAGGAATGTTTAAAAATACCAGAATCCTGATGTTGAAAAAAAAAGAGGAAATCGATCATCTGTCTTGTTTAATGAAGAATAATTGATTCTTTTAATCCGAAAGATATTTTCCCTCTATCTCAGAGATACTTCTGGTTTTTCACATTAGTAAATAATTCCCTAAGGTATGTTGGATTAGAAATTAGCACTTGAACTATTTCTTCTTGAAATAGCACATAATTAACGAAGTGCAAAATACTTACATCCTGATAATGAAAATGGTCTATGTCAAAAGATTAAATGAATGGAATTTGTTTCTTATTTGTAAAGGATTCTTTCTGATTATTATTATCTGATAAAATAAATCTTGGATAATTCGAACATTTTCAAAACACATTCATTAATGTTTCGAGATTTTACTGCGTTATATAATATAAATTTCTTACATCCGCCTTTCAATTTAGAAACTAGAGAAAAACATTGAAGTTTTTTACCATAAAATAATTAACTACATGTAACCGTAAGGAAAAACTAACACACATATGAGAAGATTATCATTATTTCCATGCATAAAGTTACAGGAAAGAATTGCTGATATATTGTTCCAGGAAATTTAATTCAAAAATGATAGTATATGCAAGGTGAAATAGTCCAACATACTCATAAACAAATAACGACACTATTTTTCACGAAGCCACGATACACGATCAACAAAATGCAATAAAAACGCACTTACAATAAACAGAAAGACACAAATAGAAAGTCGATAATAAATAAGCGCAACAGTACAAAACTCCGAAAGAACTTAAAAAGAGAGATTTCACATTTCTGGATCATCACTGTATGCGTACCCCGCATACTAACCGCACACTGACCACTACTGTATCTTGAACGTACACGAAACCTTACATTGACTACTACCGTACTGGGAGCGCTAAACCGCAGACTGATCTTTAAAATTTAACTCAACTGTTGACTCGCTACTGTTTACTGAATACTGATTAAAATTCATCTTTTTTATAATATGCTTGACAGGGCATAAAATGTGTAAAACAAATGGCATAACTCCAGATCCAATGTAGATATAGCCAAAGTTGCATAATATTTAAAATCTTCAATCTTACGAACAAATCCATCACCTAGTCACTAAATAATGAATAATATCCAAGTTTTTCCCTCGCTATCTAATCAGCATCCATCGGTAATATCGTCTTTCATACCAGAAAATTCACTGCGACGGGAAATAATATTACAACTACTTTAAAATATATAATACTAGCTAGTATCTGGCCCGTTGCTGCCTCAAAAGAAATAATATTGGAAACATCGTTTGTAATTTGATATAGTTATCTTGTTTAATTAAGAATGATAGAAAGAATAATATTTATTTTCTTGTCGGCAATGAATACACTCATTGAAATTGAATGATTTATAAGGTAAAAGTGTAAATAATATTTTTATTATTCATTTCTACTAACAAATATTCTATTTTTATTATTCTATTCTGCAAACAAGTATTGATTTTTATATATTAGATTTGTGCATTCTTTTAGAATTGTAAAGCTTGGAGTTCTTTCAGAGTGATAATGAAAGAAATTATTGATTGCATCTCGTGATTCGTTGAATATTCGTTCAGTATTCTCAAGTTTAATTTTAGAAAATGTGATTAAAATATTTTCTTCTAAAATTGATTAAACATAGAAAATATATTTATACCATAAAATCATTAATACAACTGAAAAGATATTTTTTTGAAAACAAAGATTTAACAAAATTATTTGTACTATAATATTTTTGGAAGGTACTGCGGAAAACTCTAAAATTTTATTCAACGCTTAGTTAAAATTTCAAACCTATAGAAATGGTTCCCCTAAAACTTTCTCGCACACTCTCTAATAAAACTGGCTCCTCAGAGAAAGACTTACATTGCATTTACGTACAATAGCTACGAAGTATTAACGTCTAGCGTTTACGAATTTAGCACTTTTACTGAATCTGTTGTTTTCTTGACCAATCATTTGGTGGCTGATCCATGGTTAATAGATGCGGTACATAGATTGGCAAATAATTTTTATACTTTAGATCAGAGGTGTCCAAACTACGGCCAGTGGGCCAAACCCGGTCCGCCAAGTGATTTTATCCGGCCCGCGGAGGATTTTAAAACATAATGATGTTTTCGCCCAAACCTTTTCATTTTCATAAAGGTATATCGAAAAACTACGTGGCCAACAAAACGGAGTTGCTGTACTTGACCAAACACAAATGTCTATAGCGCTGTTATGTTATAAGACTAAATAAAAAATATATTTCGGTAACTCAAACATAAAATAAATTTTATACGCATGTGAATTTTGACGATAAGCCGAGTCTTATTGTTTTGTTGTAAATAAAGCATCAGCATTTTGATCCATTTGAGCATCATCATCCATTTGATTGCAACGTTGCTGAAATTTCAAGCCAGTTTCAAATAGAAATTATTGATCCTCAAGCAAACGAACAAATCAAGGACAAATACAAGGAAGGAAAATTAATAGATTTTTATAAATATTTGGATGCAAAAGAGTTTCCAAATTTGAAGAAATTTGCTCGTAAATTCATTTCAATGTTTGGGACTACTTACGTGTGCGAACAAACTTTTTCTCGAATGAAGTATCTCAAATCAAAATATAGAGCAAATTTATCTGATGATCATTTGCAGTCATTGCTTATGATTGGTGTTACAAATTTTGATCCCAACTATAAAGACATTCTTCAACAAAAAAAAAAACAGTTTCATCATTCGCATTGGAAGTTGCATGAAAATATTTCAATTTATATAAAATAATTATATAATTATACTTTGTTTGTTTAGTATTTTGTATTTTCAAGTTACAATAAAATGGTATTAATTAATAGTATTTAATGCTACTCTACTCATAATGATATTTTTCAATTTGTATATACATGTGGCCCGTATAACATGGATCTAATTTCGATCCGGCCCGTGCCGCGAAAAGTTTGGACACTTCTGCTTTAGATGATTGTATTATGCCTATAAACTGCACATAAATGCAACCAATATGTTGTCGAAATTTTATCGGAACCGGATGAGATGTACGACTGTGCTTAAAAGACATACAGACAAACATTCATTTTTATTTATATAGATGAAACACAACTGTCGCAATAGGAACATGATCTTTCTCAATGAAGTTCAAGATCGATTAGTTGAATTGATCAGATCGATTGATGGATCTACTTATTCTGTCTAGTCGATGGCATTGCTGACATACTATATATATATATATATATATATAATATAAAGTTTCGGAAAAACTTAATATTTTAAAACTAATTAATGCTGATGCAGCCGATAAAAACCATAAAAGATTTGTTTCGTACTCATCAAACTGGGACTGGTCTTTAATATACTTTCTCTTCAGGTATAGACACGTCAGACAGTGCCGCTCATCTGTACATCGACAGCGTGACGGACGCCAACCATATGCTGGACAATCTTTCTGTGGAAGATGAGAGTTCGTTGGGGTTGCGAAGCCTCCTCGAAGACGTCATTCTCAACGTTGATCGAAAAAATGTGGCATATTTTAGGTGAGTACGAAAACACAGTTGATTTACATTCTAAAACATGTAGATAATGATAGAAATTTTTAAGAAACAGTAAGAAATTTTTAAGTTAAGAGTTAAGAAACATCGGTTGTTAAAAAAATGATTTTAACACATTACGCGCCATTTAATCATCGGTCATCATTTTCATTTTTTCCCCTTCGAATAGTGAAAAAAAATGAAAATGATGATATTTTCATTTTTTTTCCTTCGGATTAAAGATAAACACTTTTCAGAGCCTATTGCAGATATTTATTATGGATTTGTATATACTAGCCGATTATTCGTCTCAGAGCACATCATACCTTGATGCAAACTAATATAATATTTGGAAAACATTAATATCGATGTAGCCGATAAAAACCATAAAAGATTTATCTAGTTTGAACAGTTGATGCAAAATCTAGATAGAAAATAAATATATTTGTGCAGTTTAAGGATTTTATTTATCTGGCAAAAGAATTAAAACAAGTGTGAAATAATTTTATTGCACTCTTACTAAATTTGTTAAAAGAAAAGAAAGAACGATTTTTTACATTTGTTTCAATAAAAAAATAAAACTTGTTACTAAAATAACACATTACTTAAAATTATTATTTTATTTTATAAACGTCAAGCATCTTAATGTTTTTAACGATGAAAAACATTACTTTATACTTTTACTAAACATGAAATAATCCTAAACTGAATATAATATGCTAGTCAAATTTATACATTTGAATATTAAAATGTATATTGGAACAAATGCATATATAAAATGTATCTGACTAAATGTGTTAACTTTTTTCGCACTCTTCCGAATGACTTCACCGTTTCGTTGTCTTGAAATAATATTGTAAATGGGGAAAAAAATTAAAAAAAATACCCAATAATAATCCTTTTTGTCTTCATATAAACAGATGTTGTCAGGATTTTTGATCATCCGTGGTCGCCAGGAAAAAAAGCAATCATGAGGTTAAAAAATATATATATATAAACCAAAAAGAAATTAAACATAAAAAATACATTTAAGTAAAGATCCGTGGAAATAAAATTCATCCTACATATATGATTAGCGTAATCAGTGTCTCTAAATATATTGAGGAAAATATTAATTTTGTTTCGATTTTTTTTCTTTTGTACTTGAAACTGAGGCCCATAGTTTTGATACGTATTAAACCCAAAGAGGCACTACGTAGCATTATAAATCACCTTCCCTTCATATAAAATTGGCAGAATGATTTCTTATCTTATAATTTACATCTATACGATTTATATTTCCTAATTTATCACATTATTTAAAAATATATTTTTAGTAAATATATCATTAAATTTTATGTGATTATGAAGTAAATAAGAATAGAAAATGAAAATATGACTAGGCAACATCTCCTTAACATTTGTTTTTATTATGAATACAACTATATATAACACGGTAAATGTAATAAATAATTAATTATGTATAATCGCCTAATAAATCGCAATAATTGCATTTACAGTAACATTTACAAGAACTAAGACTATATGTCGAGAAACTGCATCGAGTTGTCAATGAAATTCCACAATATAATTATTGATACTTTGTAAAAACTACGTAAATAATTCTTCTATAATAGTATGAAAAGCTGCCAAAATTCAACGGTTACTTTTTTTTCTTTTAATTGTCTAATATTTTTATTCCAACATTTTCAAATGAACTTATTAATATGAAACTAGAATTTATATTTTTTTTCCATTAAAATTAGCAAACAAAAATAATGAATGATTGGCTTCATTTATTATGGAAGGGACTGATATTTAAAATTAGAAATAGTTTAGAGAGATTATTAACTTCGGTTTTTTAAGAAAAGGAGTTCTTTTTTTCTAATGTGCTGTTATTCTTTGAAAGAGTAGTCTTAAAGGAGAAAACTCATTAGGAGAGTATTCTTGCAGAAGAAGAATTAGAATACATAAACTTGCTGTCTTCTTCGGAGGAAATGAGAATCTGGCATTAAAACATTCTCCTAATCTAATACACACCGTAATCAGTACTCACAGCACAGATCTTTTGTGTTTCTCATAGCCGGTTTCCACCTTAAACACCGAACCAATAGCTTTTATTGCCAGAGATAAGACTTCGTTAACTTTTCCAGCGCGCCCTGAAATCTCTTCTTCCTTCTCTAAAAGAACCGAAAAATTCTAAAGGCTTAACTCCTTCTTCTTTCTGATCTTTAATTAAAGGGGAAAGGCAGAAAATCTCCCATCTGCCAAACTGGTAATGACAATTTAACATCTCTCAGGCGAGTCAAGTAGATATTATAATCGGGGGAACTCTTTTCTTGCGCGTCTCCACTTTCAATATGACATCGCTCGCTTCCACCCATCAGTGAAAAAGCTCTCTTCATTAGTCGCCTTTAGAAAAGCTAAAAGAGTGACGTTAAACCTTCTTCTTTTCTTACTTTTTTTCGTCCTCCCTTTCCGTACCTTCTTTGAAATGCCGTGAAATATGAGGTGATTTGTTTCAAGAGCTTCTTTGAGCCGCTGCGATGGCTCAGTGAGACATTGGCCTGTAAAAAGACGATGCCTCCGATCTAAAACTTGAGATATTTCTTTGCCGTTTATTCGTCGTTATTGCCATAGGAGAGGAGTAAAGGAAGGGGGGAATGAGGCTTTTATTCCTATAAATCTTTCTGGAGAATAACCATTTTTTGGAAGCACTTGAGCGTTTTGTTTCATATGAGGAATTTTACTTAAGTATCATTCTGGAGTTTTTTTTCAGCGGAATGTGCAAAAACTGACCTATATAAAGAAGATGTATTAAAGTTGCATTCTTGAGAGTACTACTTAATAGTTATTGAAATACGAATATTACGAAAATTATCACTAAAAACAAAATTAATTTCTTCTCTCTTTCTTTAAAATAATATCTCCATCAACTTAGATGTCATAGAAGTTGTATTAGTATTTTATCACTCAACAAAAAAACATTTTTCATTCCTGATTTTAACTTAGCAATTTGCATTTCTTTAAATCTGAATTTGACATTAAAGGATATTTTGTTTATGCAATATTCAATAAAATTTTGCTGTTTATCTTTTACCCATTTTGAACTTTTAAAACTCGTTTTATTCTTCTCCGCTTACCACATTTGGAAAATTGTTTAATGGACAATAGATATAAAGTTTCTGTTATAAAGCATTTTTAAAATCTTAAATACACTATTCAAATGTAATAATAATTAATATAAGAGTCATTTATTGAATTAAATGACTGTACATCACATACTTATATTTTGCAAGACCTCATTGCAGTTCTTTTGTTGTGACAAGAATTTGATTTCCATCAGGCATTTCTAAGATATTTCAGTTTTATTATATGTCGTTCACAAATAAATTCTGCTTATTTTCAGTAATAAAATATTACAAAAATTCTCTATTTTCTTAAATGTTGAATCGTTACAGTATAATCTTTTCTGCCCAATGTCTGTCTTTCTTAAAATTTAACTTCTACCTAAACTTGCTGAAAATGAATAGAAAACTTCAGTTTCTTTAATTGCTTCTTCTTTGATTATAGATTTTATAAATAATGTTAACTGAAAAGATTTTAATAAATTTCAGTGTTCCCTGGAACAAATCTGGACTGGATCCAGATTTCCCGGAACATTCGAAATACCTGAAATCATTTTCAGAAGTTGTTTCATCCATGCTTAAAAACATTATAGAAACGGCCACCAAAAACTGGAGTCCTAACTGGGAACTTTTTCCAACCACTTATAAGAAGGCAGTACAGGTACGTTCCACCATATACCCTTATATATTATGATAAACATTAAGTTTCAAAATACTTGCTGCAAAATTTAAAAGTTGGCAAGGCTTACTTAATTAAAAATGCTGCTTGTAGAATGTTGGAGCTCATGTGGTAAAGTGTCTCATCGACGTGTTCTAGTATTCTACATGTTGAATTCTATTGAAAGATTTGTTTAGTATCAGAGGTTCTTACAACCAAAACAAGCAACTATTTACTTGAAATTCCTTGTATTTTAGCCGCTTTACGCCAGTGTCAATTACAGTGTTGCTAAGAAAGATTTTGTTACCACCACAGGGAATTTTTTAACTTGAAGTTACGAGTAGGGCAAATTCTGCGACAGGAAACCTTCAAAGTTATTAGCTAAAGTTCTCCATTAGTTTTTGCAAATTAGCCCTTTAAATTAATTAGTTTCTTTTATTTTTCTGTCAGATTTGAGCTACACAACTTCATTGCACATATATGTCTATACATTGTATATTAATTAGTACTTGGCCAAAGCTTTTTCTTATTTTTATTGATCTACAATCAATATTAAACTATTCAGCATAAGAATAGTTAAGAATAACGAATCTTAAAATATATAAATAATGGTATTTAATGCTAAAATTTGCTTTGCTGATTATGCATTTATAATTTTTTTGTCGTGCTAACGAGTATACATTATAAGAATCAGTATTTAAATATTATTTTTTTATTTCGAATAAAAAAAACTTCTTTTTCGTCAATGTGTACCTTATAAATACTTTTCTGGCAAATAGCTTTGTTTTATAGTCTCCATATGCGTATGCTTAATAATATTTAACCCAGTTTTATCACCTGAATTGAGTTTCTGTTCTATTTGAAAGTCAACAGTATCCTAACTAATTTCGAGGTTCTTTCAATCTCGGGTAAAGCTATACAGAAGTTTACCGTACTGCTTGTGGCATTTGAAATATCATGCATAGGTAGATACTTGAATTGCTTGTTTCTTCCAGTGCTTATTGTACAATCTTTTACTGAGAAATTCTGAGCATACATCTACCAATATATGAATTACTATATAGATACTTTTCCTGCAAGCTAGTTTGTTTTATGTTATCCATATGCGCATTCTTGTAGTATTTAATCCTAGTTGACCTTT
Organism: Argiope trifasciata; assembly: GCA_026543055.1. Taxonomy (NCBI): domain Eukaryota; kingdom Metazoa; phylum Arthropoda; class Arachnida; order Araneae; family Araneidae; genus Argiope; species Argiope trifasciata. Next base: position 564,062 of record JAPMOQ010005754.1, read on the forward strand.
CGAATCTACTGTTCTGGTTCGTATCATTATTTTGCTAAAGTTTCTTCCTTAAGACTAATATTTAAGATAAGTACTTTGGCCATAATTCTTCCTTTATTATTTATTTACTACGAACTACTCCCTAACTAAATAAACGATCTACGAATTAGTTTTACATTTTCCCTATTTCTAACCCATTCAAATGCTATAGATTATTTGTCAAGAACTATCGCAATATGCAGTCTTTCAAAAAGGATTACTCTTGATTTTTTTTTATATTGTTTAATGTAGAATATACTTACTTGAGAGAAAAATGTGAAAAAAAATTTATAGGATATTGTGTTCTATTTTACTCACAATGCTAAAAATACAAAAGTTTAAAGATTTAAAGTCCATCATCGTTTTTTTTTCTTTTTCTCTCTAATATTTCTTAATTTTACTCATTAATTGAAAACTTAAAAGTTTTTCACTTTACCATGTCACGAAATTAGGAGACAAATTTCAGTGAAAGATCAGAGCAGGTAATTCAAGATTGTTGTACCCCCACAGCTGAACTGTGACAGTTAGGATTAAACTGTCACATTGAATCATTTGATATAATGTATCACTTATATATATAATATGTTAACACTGAAATTACCAGACCTCTGCCTCTAGTAAAATCGAATTTTGTATCCATCTCTAGTAGAATTACATATTACCATCTCTAGTAGAATCTTAAAGAATATCACATTTCTCATAATAGCTTAAATTGACTGAAAGCACTTTAATCTTATTTTGAATGAGAACAAATTACACTCATGTCAAAAATTGGTCACAAAAAGGTTTTTCAAAGTATGTCTAAATGGCTACCAGTAACATTTAAACAAATTATATTTTATATACTGTTGAAAAAATGTTATTTAGCATTAGCTTTTAGGGAACTACTGAAATTAGACCGTTTAGGCATCTGGGATTTTTGCCTACAATTTTATGAATACTGCATTAAAAAAAATGTAACCTGTTTCCATTGCGAATGAGTTCTCATAATCGTTTAGACCAGGGCTTCTTAAACTTTTTTATATAGCGACTCCCTTCAAGCTTAGGAAATTTTAAACGACCCCCTCCTCCATATAATGAAATATATATTAACCGTAGATGTAGATGTAATATCGCACTATTTTACAATGTAAATAAAATAAGGATTAAAGAATACGTACCCATTCATTTCACATATATATAATTGGAAACGTTGACGGGATATCGGTCGTAATAAAACACAATAAATAGAATGACATAAAACTATATATATATATTTATTCAATAGAAAAAATAAACTTTTGTAACAATTTTTTTATAAGAAAACATAAAACTATATCTATATATTCAATAGAAAAAATAAACTTTTGTAACAATTTTTTTAATAAAAACATATTATTAACATCAAACAATATTAATGTGACGGATGTGATTGTTTATTTTTACACAAATAATTAAATCTAGGCTCAATTTGAGTTATTGCAGATCGTAATAAATTTTCAACGTTTATTAAAGTTGAACGGTATTTTGATTTTATGTAAGTTAATGTGGAAAAGGCTGATTCACATAAATATGTTGTACAAAATGGCAGTAATTTGTTCATTGCCATTTCCGATAGTAGGGGATATTCTGATTTGATTTCTATCCAAAATTCATGCACAGGCACTTGAGAAAATCTGAGTCGCAAGGTAGTATCACTTGTTAATTCGGCAAATTCTTCTTGTGCTTTGAAGTTTAAAAAATTAATTTCTTCCATTTCAATTGAAAATGGATTGCAAATCCATTGTTGTGTATCGATATCATTGGGAAAATACCTATGCATGTAAACTTCCATATCCTTCAAATGATTAACTATAATTTTTGTTATAGGAGTATCTTTTTTTGAAATATTGTTACTAATTATATACTCGTCAGTAAATGGAAACATTTCGAGCGATCCACTTTCCACTCTGTTCTTCCATATAAGAATTTTTTTAACAAAGGCCTCAAGTTTATTTTTTAACATAAACATATTAACGTAGACTCCCTGCATTGATAAATTCATATCATTGATTTTATCAAAAATATCTGCCAAATAGCATAGCTTGAGAAGCCATAAATTATCGTGAAAATAATCGGCCAAATTAGAATTTTGCTCTGTTAGAAATATAAGAACTTCATCTTTTAAAGTTAATAATCGTTTCAAACTTCGACCTCTTGATAGCCACCTAACTTCAGCATGTAGCAATAAACTTGTATAATCCGAATCCATATCAATGCACAAATTTTTAAACAATCGACTATTAAGTGCTCGACTTTTAATAAAGTTAATGATTTTGACTGCATCAAAAAACACAGTGTTTAATTCTGGTGCAATTTTTTTAACAACAAGTGCCTCTCGGTGAATCATACAATGTGTTAATGTAATATGATCATTTCCAGCTTTAACAAATGCTGTAAAACCAAGATCTTGTCCGGTCATTGCTGCAGCACCGTCCGTGCACACACCAACACAATTTTTCCAATTTAATCCTTCTTTTTCAAAAAACTCATTTACTTTTTTATATATATCTTTTCCACGAGTATGACCTTCCAGAGGATGACAAAACAGTATATCTTCATGAATGCTTCCCTCATAAATATATCTTACAAAAAGTAACAACTGTGCTATTTTTGAAATGTCTGTCGACTCGTCCAGTTGTATTGCAAACTTTGAGCTGTCTTTAAGCCTCATAAGAAGCTGTTGAAATTGATCATTGCTTATGTCTGAAATTCGTTTGGACACAGTGTCATTTGATAATAGAATTTTACTAATTTCAGCAGCATACTGTTTTCCATGAACAATTTCAGACATTCTTATAGCTGCAGGTAGTAAAAGTTGCTCTCCAATAGTAAAAGGCTTTTTCGTTTTTGCTATCAAATACGAAACTTCATACGATGCCAATAGATATTTATCATTCAAAGTAACATACTTCTCCAAAGTGTTCTTTTCTTTATTTGATGTTTGCCAAAGACGCTCAAAATATTCTATTGGCTTTTTTGATAACGTTGCATGTTTAGTATTCAAATGTCGTTGCAGTTTTGACGGTTTCATGCTTTCTGCAGCCAAAACTTCTTTGCAAATTAAGCACACTGGTTGTTCTTCATTGTTGTGAGAAGAGCATGTGAAGCCATACTGCAAATATGATTCGTCATATTTTCTTTTTTTTTGTTTTGCTAGAAGTCGGATTTGAAGCACTGCAACTTGGTTGTGACGGCGTGGCAGACTTATTAGTTGGAATTTTAATTAGCCATTTATCCATGATGGTTAAATAATAATAAATAATTAAACAAAATGTAGTTGAACTTTAACGTAATAATTAAAAACACCAACTGAAAATTACACAGTAAATACACACATGTCACTACGAAGACAAAGCTGAGTCCAAACTGAAGTACAAATAGAAAAATAACTACACTCGAATCTTTACCAGTGCAATGACAACAAATTACGATCAGATCAACCCCGACGCATGTCGTGTTCAAAGTGTGCAGCGCACAAAGGCACCGTATCACAAAGACGGCGAAAAAGAAGCTGTCATTTAATATTTTTTATTATTCTTTTATAAAAATAATATGCCGATTCGCCTAGCCTAGCTTGATTATGCTTCCGTATTGTATGTGTAAGCTGTAAGGCGACGCGGCGTCTGGGTACTTATAATCACTAAGTTATCTTGCAAACACTGACGCCGGCGGCCAGACATCAATGTCGAACGTTCAGTTGAAAATTGAGGAGCGTGTTGTATTTATTATTTTAAATGCTACTTCCATATTTTCATTTATAGGCCCTACATAACAGTTTTGCATTGCCACTTTTTTCAAAAAATAGTTATAATAAAACTACAATAGTATTTTGTATGATTTTTATTTGTATTTATATTTGTACGTAGTGTGTATACTAATTTTAAAATTTTATTTATAACGATTGAAAAGTATCAGATCTTTGCGACCCCCTTTCAGTAGTCTCGCGACCCCCAGGGGGGTCGCGACCCACAGTTTAAGAAGCCCTGGTTTAGACGATTCCTTGAGATGGTGAGCCCGTGGTAGATTTGAAGCTGGGTAGTCTCAAGCGGAGGTGGCTATATTGTTACAAGTGGCACCGAAAGTGGTATCCAGGTTGTGGAATCAATTCCAAACAATTGATACGGTAACCAGGAAGGTACACCAAGGCCGTCACAGAGCAACGACGCCTGCACAGGATCGCTATTTGGCATTAAGCGCACTACAGAATAGGCTGACATCGGCTCCTCAACTTGCTCTTGACCTTGCTGCTGCGTTTAGAATAAGAATTTCCAAACAAACAGTATACAGAGATCTAGCAGAGAGGGCCCTTTATGCCCGGCGACTAGTTGAGTGCGTCACTTTGACTGCATTCATCAAAAAATCCCTGTGTTGTGGTGCCGAACATATCAGTCTTGGACACAGCATGAAAAGGGCTTGTTCTTTTCAGTGATTAATCAGGATTTACTTCACAGAGTGATGCTCTTCGAATGTATATCTGGAGAGAGCGAGGAGCTCGCTATCGTCCCTCCTACTTAAAAGAAATCGACAGATTTAGTGGTAGAGGAATCCTTGTCTGGAGTGGCATAATGTTGGTACACTACTGCATGTCTTCGATGCGGTTACTGTCAATGCATATCGCTAGAGGGATAATATCCTTGAAGCGTATGTGAGGTTGTTCCGGGGTGATTTTGATCCAGACTACATGTTTATGGACCATAACGTGCTTCCCCACAGAGCCCAGATCATTGAAGACTTTCATGAGAAAGAGGATATTCGACTTATGGACTATCTCTCGAAGTTTTCGGATATCAATCCTATTGAAAAAATTTGGGATGGTCTCGGAAGAGCCATTGCACAGCTTAACCCTCCTCCTAATACCCGCCAAGAATTAAAAGCAGCGTTTTTGGAAGAATGGGCTTTGTTGCCCCAAGCATTTATTGACACCCTTATAAACAGTATGAAAGCTCGTTGAGAAGCCTGTATAGCAGTGCACGGGGGTCACACTCCATGTTAGACTGGTATTTCCCGAGATAAATTCTTTATCACTGATTCATAATATAAAACTTTTTGATATACCTGTTTTTTAATTCCCTGTTTAAAATCTTTTCCATGTTGTTATGTGTCAATATTCTTTCTTCCATTGTAGTGTACCTCTGTGCCAAATTTTGTGGCAACGCTGTGAATAGTTTTTCATTTTTCGCAGATTTCTAGGTTTTTGACCTTAATTTTGGACATGTATATTACAGTTACAATTGAATCTCAATGTCATATTAAACAACCATGAGCAACAATAAACAACTGAAGCATTTTCCAGATATGTTAATTTATTATGTGGTGCTTCGAATTTTATAGATTAAGAAACAAAGCCTGATATACATTTTGAGATTTTTTCCATAATGTCATAATAATAACGTTTGATACAAATCTCCTATTCTCATGACAAAATCATATTAAAATTTATCACTTTAGCCTTTTTTATGATACATACATCATGCCCATAATGCCAGATTTACACTAAGGCTCATACGTAGAAAGGGACTGATTTAAGTTTGCCAGAACTTCATAAGATAGATTCACGTATTCCATGGTTGGGTATAAATTGCCGTTTTGGCGTCCCTGAATTTCCTTTTTCACTGCGTTATCGTATTACAATGGTGGATATTTTTACAACGAAACATGGTAAAATAAATAAAAAAGTTCTGCATACATAAATTTGGAAAATTATTGAAGAGAAATGGCAAATAATGGAATTAAATAGCAAACAAATAGCAAAACATTATAGGCGTTAATATTTGATATGTGACCAATTTTTCTACACACCAAAAAAAAACTGCCGATTTCTACAAATGAATGCGAAACAATAAAAAATACAATGTAACGGCATTTTTTTTTCTTTTTGGGCAGTTACTTGCCATCAACCGAATAGCATTTTTTAGTCTTTCTCTGCATGCACTGCATACTTGTCGTCTTATAACTGTCTGAATGTAAACCCGGCGTAAGACAAAGAAGGACAGTAGACAAAATTCTTTTATGAATTTCTTCCATTATTGAGTCAGAATCTTTTGTTTGATTACTTCAAAATCACTTTCGTCTATACTCAAAGACAGGCTTTCTTTTAACTAGAAGAGATCTAAAAAGGGTAAGATTCATTAAGATATTTTGAGATCCAAATTTTTTCACATTCATCAGACTTTTTGTGTAAAATTTTTGTATCAGAAAAAAATAAATATGCTTTTGTCGCATCATATCAAAGAATCGTTTTTCAAGACTAGAATAAAGTTTGACCAGAATTCGAGAATTTAACTTACCATAGAATTCATAGGAATTACATAAGCTTTATTAAATATACAAAAGTAATTCATGGCATAATTAAATCACTTAGATTAGTCAAACATTCCTGCGGTTATGGGCAAACAGTTAAGCGACTGTCACCCACCCACGAGGAAATCAAATTCCGTGTATAGAGTGGAAAATATACCCGTGGCTGATCAAAGGCTTCGCAGAGAAGCAACGTTTAATGCAAGAGACTTTATCTGTGAATTAAATCTTGCAAACGTTATCCAGAGAAAATTACGAGAGAAAGATTACGCGCTGCTAATTTATGGCCACTTTGTGAGATTCATAGGGGCGGTTTATCTTCAGATCATCTGGACATAAATTTCCCCTCCACTAAATGTCCATATAGTTAACATGAACTCTACTAATGAGGATTTATATGGAAGTTAACAACTTATTTGATAAATTCATGGGTGCCTACAAAGTTAGTTAGCTTCCTTTGACGGATTCATGCTTCACACCGGAACTTTAGTCCAAAATGGGATGTATTATATGATCTAAGAAAACGGAAATGTGCTTAGAGAAGACAGTGTCAAGGTTTGTCAAAATAAGAAAAGAGAAATGTGTCAGATGTGAGATAAAATTTGAAACTAAACTTAAATTAAAATGCAATTATTATTCACAAGCAATAATTATTTTACTGCATTATATTAGTAATGCATTAATTAACAATTATGAGCCATATTAATCAATTATTTAATGAATAGTAATTTCAATTCTTGAAGTTATGCCATAGAGCTGATGTTTTGAAATTTACTTAGGAAATGAAAGAAGTTATCGATAAGGATTTCAGTATTTCAGTATTTTTCACGTGAAGTGAAGAATGTGAGTTCAATAATCTTAATATGGGAAATTGTAGACCACCATCAGCTTCATAAATTAGAAACGAAAAAAAAATAGATAGCGAATGAATAGTAACAAACTAAAATAATAATCCAACACCATATATAGAAAAGAAAATTGAAAATTACAAGGAAACTTTCAATTTTTCCATTTAATATTGTGATTCTGTTATACAGTCAGTCACAAAAGTCTACGTACACACAGTGATTTTCACATATATTGCACAAAATTCGGAATTCGAAAATTCAACTTTATTTTCGTAATTATTTATCATAATAACACAGGTAAAAGATAATTTCATTGTAACGGCACTTCCAATGAAATTATCAACATACTTGTTAAAACATAACGAAAATAACAAAAGATTTAAATTATGTGGTCACGACAGTCTGCATACAGAGACAGGAAACTGAAATTTGGAACAATGGATAAATATAAATAATACTTGGTAGGCCCTCCCTTTGAAGCAATGACTGCACGCATTCGGTTTGGCATCGAATTCACCAGGTTCTTCGTTGTCTCAAGTGAAATTTGGGACCAAGCCAGCTGTATAGCCTTCCTTAGGGTTTCCACGCTGGTTATGGTTTTTGTCAAATTTTTCTGTCGATTTCCTCCCAAAGGTGTTCGATAGGATTAAGGTCTGGTGACTGTGGAGGTGAATGCAACTGCTTGGGCGTTTTGTAGAGCAGCCATTCCTTAACAATCTTTGCTGTGTGCTTGGGATCATTGTCTTGTTGAAAGACAAAGTCATTTCCAAGTCCCAATTTTCTGGCTGATTCAAGTAGGTTGCCTTGCAAAATATTCAAGTATCCAAAACGATCCATAGTACCAGTGATGAAAACCAGATTGCCTACTCCAGCTGATGCCATGGCACCCCGAACCATCACACTACCTCCACCGTGTTTCACTGTTGGAGTCAAATTCTCTGGGTTCATTTCCGTGTTCTTTTTTAGCCAAACTTTGCCACTGCCGTCACTTCCAAAAACGTTGAACTTGCTCTCGTCAGTGAACACAACTGTTTTCCAAAACTCAAAATCCTTGTCAATATGTGCAGAAGCAAAGGCAAGTCTTTTCTGTTGGTTCACAGATGATATGAATGGTTTCCTTCTGGGAACTCTGCCATTGTAGCCGGCTGATAGAAGAATTAATTCTACGAATATTTTCTGGGTGTACCTCCTTTCCACTTGCTGTTGCAATTTGATCCACTAATTTTGGAGCACTAATTTTTGGATTTTTCTTGACTTTTCTTACTATGGCTCTTGCTTCTCGATCATTGAGCTTTCTTGGACGACCACATCGAGATTTGCTGAGCCCATTTCCACGCTTAACAAAATTTCTGTAGATTGTTTGCACAGTCGACCTACTTTTTTTTTACAATTTTGGCGATTTCGGCGTAATATTTCTTTTCACATTTCAATTTTACTATCAAATTGCGAATTTCTAAGGATGTTTCCTTCCCCTGGCTCATTTTAAGCAATTTCGGTGTTGTAAAATTGCAGGAAATGAGTTTTCAGATAACTAACGACACGTGCCACCTCAACCTTAAGTAAGCTTTTACAAAACTTGATATGCAAATTTTCTCCTCTCAGCCAATCAAGTGTATGCAGACTTTTGTGACGCTCTAATATTTACATATTGACAAACTTTCTCAGTAAATGCTAATTTTAAACTTATTTTTTTTATTTAAATCACAATTTTTAGTGAAAAGTGAAAGATTGTTAGGATTTCCCAAATTGAAATATAATCAATTTTTGAAATAAGCCCATTTTTAAGGGTGTATGTAGACTTTTGTGACTGACTGTATGTATATACATACTATTTATAATAATTGTGATTATTTAATAAAAGTAACTAGAATAATTAAAAAAATTGGCCTAAGTAGGAATCGATTTTTTAAAAAATTTATTCCTTGTTACATTTATGTTAGTACATTAATGTAGTAAATATAAAATAAATATTTTGCGTTCTTATGCGGAAAACAGACCCTTCTCTTCGAAGACAACATTTTATAAAACAAACTGAAATCATATTCTTCTTAAAATTTAATTTGTTTCCTGCAGGAAGTGTACCGAGAATCTCAAAGCCATCTTCTCAACAGCCGTCGCTACCTACGAGAATTAGGTGTTTCCCAGTCTTTAGACAGTGATTGTGCTGCTCTGCTACAGATTCAACGACTTATGCTTGGAGAGGACGAAAAGCTGAGACATTCGCCCATTATTGTGTGTGGAAAGGATGGGTGTGGAAAATCAACGCTACTCTCTCAGGTGGGCATTCCTCATTATTTTTAAATTTTAAAACATAGTAGAAAATGTGCAATGTTTAGTTCAAATACAAAGAATACTAATGAATCCTTTGTCAATGCCAAATTTCTTTTTCTATTAGTAATTAGTAATCATTTTTTATTTGCCTTTTATTAGCTCCCGTTAACTCTTTCCAAGGAATTGTATGTTTGTTGTTCCAATGATGATTTCTTTTTCAATTAGTAATTAATATTTTTAGTTTTCTTGTGTTATATTCCCGTAATTCTTTCCAAGGAAATGCAAGTTAGTAGCTCGAATGATGATTTCTTTTTTCAATTAATAATTAGTAATCAATTTTTATTTGCCCTGTATTATGTTTCGTAAACTCTTTCCAAGGAAATGAATGTTTCTAGCTCCAATAGTTATTTCTTTTTCAATTAGTAATCAATGTTTTTATTTGTCTGTAATATGCTCCAGTAATTCCTTCCAATGAAATATGTGTGCTGTGGTTCCAGAAGCGATTTCTTTTTCAATTAGTAGTTACTGATCAGTCTTTTTCTTTGCCCTGTATGTTTCAGTAACTCTCTTGCATTTTGAAAATGCATTTTTGTGTTCCAATAATGATTTTTTAATTAGTTATTAAATAATCATCAACAATTTTTTCTTTGCTCTGTATTATGTCCCTGAAACACTTATTAAAGAAAAGCATTTTTTTTTGGTTCTAGTGATTACATAATTCTAATCCGTAAAAATCATGAATCATGATTAGTATTACCCATAATTATTTACTGCAAGTAATAATTTTTATTTGATTAGGTTATCACTTACTGTACAGAATGGCTTGGAGGTGATGTTATAAGAATTGTTCGACACGTGGGACAAAGTCCATGCTCAACGTACACGTCTGAACTACTGAGGAACCTATGTTTGCATATATCCCTGGTTTTCGATTTTGATCCCAAACACCATAGTTTTGAATTAGGAGAATTAAGTATATGGTTTCTAGTAAGTAGATATACTGGATATTTTAGTAATAAGGTTTTTGTTCCATTATATATAAATACTGATCTTTTTAATGTATTAAATTTTCAATGCCATAAATCAATTATTCTAAAATATTAAATGTTATGATCATTCTAAACAGTTATAATGAGATTATTTACTCATTGGCTTTGAATATTTCCAATAATGATTTGATAGTACGATCATATATTTTCTTTCAAGAGAACTAATAAAATGATTAATAAATTTATGGTTCACTACATTACATATATCTTCATTTTTTTATCTGAGCAGTTACTATCCGTTTCTCTTAAATTATCTCATATGCTAATATTTAAAGAGTGGAAAAGAAAAGTTAGAAAATGAAATATATTCATGAAATTCAAATACTGTGCGCGTTTTCTTGATTTTCGAATTTGAATATTTAAGGAATTGTTGAATTTGGTAATACTTAATCAATTGGAAAATTCAGAAATTCTTTAATCTTTATTGTTGTCAACAAAGCAGTCTATTACTAAAATATGTAATTTCAACTTTTGATGTATTAAAATTTATGAATTATAATGACGTAAAATCTGGAAATCATATAGAAAAATTTGCCTACCATTTGTTCTTTTTTTTTATACTTGTATGCCTCAACTTATTTCATTTTGAAAATGACAGAATTTTATTATTTATTTTTCACTCAATTCTTAAATGTCAAAAATTTTGAAATTCTGAGCCCTAATGAGTGAGAATGCATTGTGTTGATGGTTTCACGACTTAATTATTATTTGATTGCCTTTGATTAAATTTCATTTCAATTCTCGTGGTGCCATCTAGTATTGAACTTCAGAAGAATTACCAATGAATTAAAAACTTTCTATACTAATTAATTAAAGAATAAAAACTATTTTTAAAAATTTTACTTTCTCAGAAAAATGTTGGAACTGCGTTTAAGTACTGTTTTTATTGAATTTATTACCTTTCCCGACAGGATTTGTTAAAAATGGTCGAATCTACTTCAACCGATCTAGTCATAGTTCTAGACGACTTGCATGAGCTGCGGTCTCCTGCTGGTAGCCAGTCTGCCATTCTTGGATGGCTTCCATGGAACTTGCCTCCTAATGTCCATGTTGTCTGCTCTATCAGTGAAGATGCAGAGGAGGTTATTCGATTGTTGAGATCAAGATCATCCTGCACTGAAAATTTCGTTCACATTCCGCCCCTCGGATCTTCTGCTGCCTTCAGCATGTTGCAATCCAATCTGAGAGACAGGAAACGGACACTCAATCCTTCTCAATTGGAAGCAATCAAAGAAAGATTGGCCACTGCGAATTCGAGTTCACTCTATATCAAATTATTGTCCAAAATAGCGGAGACCTGGCATTCTTGGGTGAATGTTGTGGCAAGTTCGATACCGGGAACTCTTGAAGAAGTTGTTGATTATTTACTCTCTGGTCTTAAAGAAAGGTATTTATTTATATACTAATGAGCAAATTTTTTTTATAAAAGACATGTATCATTTAATCTTGCCAAATTCGAAATATTTTGTGATGAAATATTACTTACGGTAAATGTCCTTTGCAACATAGATAATCGCGTTCAATTAAAAATTCGTATCTAAATCATTCTAAAAATATAATATAATTTATTTAACGCATATAAAGATATTCATAATCAAAAAATTCAATGTGGAAATTTTGACAAATCTCTGCATTTTCAGACATCAATGAGTGCTAAAAATTTAAAATTATGTAAGCCAGTTTGAATGCAAGACAATTCCAAAATTCGTTAACTAGACATAAGAAATTTGCTATGTGGAGTTAACACTTAATTTGAAAATTTCTGTCAAATTTTGAAGATAATCCACTCACAAAATATCAATTTGTCTGTCTGCATGTTCGAGAACAAATGAATACGATAACAACACAGCTTAAAAATCTAAAAATATAAAATTTGGAACCCAAATTTTTCATCTAAAACATAAATCTGTTTCAAAATTTATACTAAATCTGTCGTTGGACTGGTTACTTGTCAGTGAGCACATTCGAATTCATGTAAACGGTATTCATCAAAGATGAAACTTGATACTTCCAAAATGCATGCTCGATTTCATTTATTATACTGCGAAAACAAAATATTTATCTGCGGGAAACTGAAAAGAAAACTCCAATTTTATATATATCATATCCTTCATCTAGGAGCAGAACTTCATCAGAACAAGGCAAGGATTTTGCTTGGAAACCAAATATTTTAATATTAATTTTTTTTTTTTAAAATAAACCATTAAACTGGTTTCAGTCCAATATATTTTTCTCACATCTCTGCTTAATCACTTAATGAGAGGGTCGTTTTCACATTTATACTACTTCAAAATGCAAAGAACTATGAACAATAAACTGTTAATAAACTTAATAGTCTAAGGAAAAATCAGAAAATTTTGCTGAACACCGTAATAATTGTGGAAATTAAGAAGCCGCGTAATAAATGAGAACAAAAATTATCATATTCATGGTTCATAATGGCAAAAAGTGCATAAAACTCTTATTTATATCACATCGAAACGGCGTCATAAAACATTTACTGACTGTCTCTGTAATTGTAAAAACTCTGTATGTCTCAGTGCTTTTTTAATTATTTCATTACCTTTTTTTCTTTATTTAAATCATTTTCAATTTCAAGCAATATCTTCTCTATCTTTCCTCTCTCCTACTGCCACCAAAAAAATTTTCCTTACAATATGAATCTGTGTTCTAGAGCGACGATGTCTGCTTTTATTCCTCTCGCACTTCTGCACTAGTCTTTTGAATACCGCCTTACTACACTATAATATAGCCAGGCCACCCAAGTTTGCTGTTGCTAATAAGGGCTTAAAGGTTAATATCATAAGTGTTAAGAGCTATACGGTTTAATAACATTAAGGACTTAGGTAACGAAAAAATCGAAAGACTCAAAATATCTTTAGTACAACTTTTTTTTTTTACATTTCATTCCATTTTTAAACTGGACTAATTTACCACTAAATGATTTGAAAATAACAAAGAATTATTTTTAATTGAGAATTATAATTACTTAGCATAACTATTGAAACTGAAAGCAGGAAAATTAACTGCTAATATTAATATTATTATATGAATAACCCTAATATATTGTTTCCTTATGTCCCGTACGTGTATTAAATATTGTACAGATTTAACACTGATTCTTTAGCATCTTATTTCATTACCACCCTCTAGTATAAATTTTTAAGGAAAATACAAGTACAAACAGAATTCAATATTTTTGTTTTATTTTAATTCTTCTTATGAGCATCGCAGATTGGGAATTGGTTTTCTATAGATCTGTGAAGTTAAAAAGAACTTTTTCGTAGATTCATTAATATTAATAAATGCTTAATTAAAAATGTATGTGTATAGCAAATACGCCTAGAGAAACAGTTAGCCGGCAAAGGATGCTAATAATGTAATAAGCGAAAATTTGTTTACTCCAAATTGCAAATCTCTTATTGTTTTGATTTGGAAAATATTTTGTTAAAGTATATATCAAACCTAAAAGATTTAAAGATGACGTCATGAATATTAGCCAATGAATTTCTATCTTTTCTTATTCATAACATGTCCATTCCTTTTTGATCCCATTAGTATAATAATATATATCCAATTTCTCCTTTAAACGCATCTTTTATTCAGTGATCATTATCCACTGAATTTCATTTCCGTAATTCACTATTTTTCAATAAATGAATTTTCACTAACCCGTAATAACCCAAAGTTCTAAAAATATTCATCGGAACTCATTTTAACTCATTAAATTATTCATGACTTTATTTATCCAATTCATTTCTTGAGAACACAGAAGAAATTCACCGAGGAATAATTCTTAAAAGAATGGTTTTTATTTCACATTCAAGATTCTAATTCGTAATTTATGGAAGACGTGACTTAATAACTTAATTTTCTAGAAGATTACGCTTTCTCGTTCTTAAATTAATCTAATCATAGAACAGTGCAATTCAAAACAACAGGGCAATATCTCGCTGATGTTGATAAAACTTAGTTACTAAGCATCCAAATTGCGATGCTTAATCACATTACTCTCTGAATGTTACTGAACAGATGAAAACGACTGATTCGTTTTAGCTCTGTGTTATACTCTGTAATTTAGTTTTATTAACTAAGTTATTAATGCGCCTGAATCCCAACATCTGATATTATTTGATTCCAGTGTTTCGCATAATTCCAATGCTGTATAATCATTTCTGAAGTTTAACTGAAGAATTACAGTTTTTTAAGAAAGTACTGCATATTGCAGCAAGATAAGAAAGTTGTAAGTTAGGTAATTGAATTACCTTTCCCGTAATTAGAAACTTCAGACACGTCAGGTCGAATGAAAATTACTTGGGGCACCAGGCGATTCGTTTCTTGGATGTCCTATGATATCATCACTTATATGCAACTATGCATTTAAACTTTTCCAGCATTATTTTGAAGAGATTAATGGGAAGATAAATTCTTAAACTTTAAACTACAAGTGATCGCATTTGCGGAAAACTCAAACATGTGATATTTTTGCATAACGAATAATTCAATAGCAGGAATATCTCATTCATTTTATTTAAAAAGAATTTTAAGAAATAAGTGTCATAGAAAATAGATCTATACATGACTATTTATCGCTTGCACCAAACTAACGTATAAATTTATGATTTTTGCGAAATTAGCGTATTTGTATAAGAACTGTATAAAGCTCATAAACAAAATAATTTAGTTTTAAAAAAGAAAGTTAAGGAAAATTATAAAGCTCTAAATAACAAAAAAAAATTCTTTACTTATACTCGCATTATACTGTATCTGATAATACGGTAAATGTATGGCACTTATTCTATAACTCTCTTTAATACATTTAAAAAATTTTGAACTTCTTGATTATCATTTGACATTTCTGGATCTCTGTGATGGCGAAGATGCATCAGACATTCAGACATGCATTCAGACATTTTTGTCTTCAGATTCCCTCTCATAAGTGATTCGGGCATCGTAGTATGATTTTTAAAAAAAACACGAGTATGCCTTTTTTTTAGGGGGGGGGGCGACTTTATATGGACTGTTTGGCACAAAATTTTGACAAGGAAGTATCATTTTGATAACAAATCAAACAAAATCAAATTGTTTGGTACTTGTAATAATTCTTCTTCACATACTCAAAATTAAAAAATATCAAACATTTTGCAATGGTTTTATTTTTACACACATTTCTGAATTTAAAAAAAGAACTGAGTTATTTTTCTAACCAATGATATATTCTACCATTTTTCATTAATAATACTATTGATATTACAAATTTTAACAGGATTCTGTCTTATATCCTCCACTAGGTATGGATTTCGGCCAGTGAGAAAAGTGGTGACATTCTTGGCCTGCACAACTTTTGGATTGAGGGAAAATGAACTAATCGAGCTCCTGGCGTCTTCAGTGGAAGCTACGGACGATAATCAAAAGCTCACCAAACCTAAAACGTGGTTCATGACAGTGAAGGAAATGAGTAGGTACTACCAATATGTCGTTGTATTAGATTTCCTGCTCCACTCAAAATACTTCTTTAAGTTAACGTTTATGAATTCGACCTTCCATTTTCTTCTGCTTTCGAGTTCATACAGACAAAGATGACATTTATATGTTAAATCGAAGTGAATAAGTTCGTGATACGAAATATGTTTTTACGTCAACGTTTATGAATTTATTCTTCTGTAAGATTAGTATTCATAAGTTGTCAAATGATTAATTAATTATACTTGTTTTTTATTAAAATTATTTCAGATATTGAATATATAAAGTTATTTTTTCTTGCTTTATAGTTGATGCAGATGTTGATATAGGTACAGATACTATTTGCATCATAACGTTAAAAAACTAATTTTAATTATTCCATGTCAAATTATTCCATGTCAGAATTTATACTGGTCTTCAAATACATCCACAAGTGTCAATTTTAAAGCACTTCGTGTATCACTCATCCACTTTAAAGAGGTTATATATATAAAAAGGTTTTTATCTGCTTGTGAGTTGATGCAAACATTGTACACATTACATTACAGTTCAAAAATTTCGGGAATTTATTAGTTATTAAATATTTCTTAAAAATGCAGTTTTGGAATTTTAATCATGGAAACTACTTACTTACAAATGATACAAAAGAAATACATGTTACTAAGTTTTACTGGTCTTCAGTGTAGTCACCAGCATTGTGAACCTGCCTTAAAGTCTTAAGATATCTTATGGGGTGATCTACTCCTTGAAGACGCTATGGAACAGTTCTAAAGCAAATACCACTAAGCGATTCCTTCATCTTATGAATCAATGTCGAAGGGAATAAGATAGGATATTGCAGCACTTCTTAGCCAAGCTTGCTCTGTATTTGCTCAACATTTTCCTTCAAAATGATTGTGAAGTTCTGCAGAAAGTGTTTTTATTTTCTTTTTCATTTTAATTTGCCTCATATTGTGTTCCAAAAATCAGCAGTAATATTTAGCATTAACAGTCTGCTGAAGTGGAATAGTATGCATCATAATAATGGCATCGTAGTCGTTCAAAAGAATCGATACAGCTTCCACACTTTTTCTGTTCTGAAGAACTTTCAATCTACGTGGGTATCCGTAATGACATTCATTCGATTGGCGTTTCAGATGTGTCTCCTAAGATTTGGCCAATGAATTTATCCAGATTAATGATACAACGCTAGTAAGACTTACCTTATTAATACTCGTTCTTCTCCAAGTGGGAAAGAGCAGGGTTATATCATAGCCAATTTCAGTATTTCCGTCAAATCATGGAAATCATCATGAAGAAATTTTTCCCATGCTCATTCATTCCTTCAAAATGTGTAGCGCAGTCGCATACTCTAATCCTGTCTCTCTGGCCAGTTCGCTAATCGTATGACGTCGATCACTTTAATTAGTGTAATAACAACATCCGCTTCTTTTACTGACACTAGGACAATCTGATCTAGGACATGCAAATCTGCCACATTTCAGCTTTCTTCACATTTCAGCTTGTCACTATTCTATAAGGCAAGATTTCCCGCAAGTCTCTTGAAGATCTTGATGACACTGTCATACTGGCACACTCAATCTTTATCCAACTCCGTTGTTCTTGTTTTAAAAACATAGTGAGAACACTACATTAGACCACAAACCCACACAAGGTTCATTCTTCTCAGCCCTCCGCAAGTGTATGATTATAGGAAGGGTGAGCCCTTTTACTCTGAGGTAATCAACGTATGTAATCAACGTATTGTATAAGTGGCATCATTTGATTTTGTTACCAGGCGCCCATATAGCAATGCTGCCACTATTAATACTAGCTGAACAAATGAAATTCATCATATGGATTAATCAAAATGAGTTTCATTCGTTTCAAATATGTATTGCGCATGCTAGCAGTTCACAATCATAGATATTAAAAATTTCTAAAGAGCAGGTGGAGGAGGCCAATTCATACAACATATTAAAAATGCAGTTTTGCAATCTTTATATTTCCAAATTACATTTCAAATTATCACATTGAGTATTTGAGTATTTTAACAAATAGTTTTTTTCACCCCATGTGCTTTTTAATTCGGAATGGTTTTGCTAAAGGGGCAAACATTCTCGAGTTCCCCAAGAAGTACAGTAACGAAAATAGTGAAAAAAAGTACTAAAGAGAAATTCTCCATCAGCATATTTACATTTTTGTATGCATTGATGTGCAAAGTGGTTACCAAATAATCAGATTCATTATGTATTAACGATTCTGTAATAAAATAAATTCAGGAATTACTTTTGAATAGAGCAATATATCAATATTTTTCAATTAAATTGATATCGCTAATTTATTTATAACTTTCAGATTTGTTTATTCCCTTTCTAGAATGTTTTGTTTGTCAGTCTGTACTTTCAGTATTTGTCAGTATAAAAGTGATAGCTTAAAGTGTAAGGACTTAAATATATCAATTTTAGTATATGATTTGTATCAATTTTAGTATATGACACAAAGTGACTGCAATTCTTTATTTTTAATTTTGCTTTCAATCGGTTGGGAGAAAATAAAACCAAAACATAAACTCACATTTTTCGAGAGTGTTAAATCCCGCGCACTGGTTTAAAGTTGATTTAAACTGATTCAATGTAAACTGACTATAATAAAGAAGGGCATAATGAAGTTAGATATCATATGGCATAGCCACTTTTGAGGTGATTCTGAGGTTGCATGAATTTTCTGAAATCTTCAATAGCAAAAAATTAGAGTAAAGACCGTGGTGGCTTGGTAGTAAAGTCTTGGCTTTGGAACCAGAAGGTTTCCGATTCGAGACCCAATTCCATCGAATAACCATTGTATAAGTGGATATGGTGTACGTTAAATAAGTGGGTCTGGTTTGCGTTAATACGTACGTTGGGGTCAATTGTGGTGTGATGTGGAAGTTTGGACGCAAGCTCTGGTGTCGTACCAGTCATCTGGCTAGGGTTCAAAATTTTGAGGTCCTTACTAAAATAGGTCAAGTGTACATTTAAAACGGGACATTAATATAAGTAAATTAAGCTGAGAGTTAAATCATCATTATTTTTACTACACTATGTAAACTGCACTTTTTATTTATTTAAGCTATTTTTAATGGGTATTATAATGCTTTTATTTTTTATCAACAATTTTAAAAAATGTTATTACGTTATTAAATAATTGGGATGGTTTAAATCTTATAGCTTAGTTTTATTCTCTAATGGCGTAAATCTTGTCCGCCTCAATCAAAATGTAAAAAAATAACTATCTTAACGATGTAAGTTTATAAGCGTAATAAATATCAAAGTAATTAAGTAAACCATAATTGCCATAATAATATAAAAAAGAAATTTTTTTTTTTAAATATCGCTTCGATTTTATTCCTTTAATGGTAAGAAGATCTATCAAATATTTTTCCTCAATATTAAATTAAATATTCAAATCCACAATCCTTTTTTATAATGTTTACATTGGATACAATTTGCCTTACATAGCATGTGAAATCTAAGAAACATATTCTTCATTGTTGCAGTTTAAGAAATAAGATTAAGTATTTGTCTCCGAATACAGAAATCGATATCTCATTACTCGCGAAATGCACGCAATTTCATGATTTAGGTACCGGACAGCTAAATAACAATTATTACTGTTGGCTAATAATATTCAAATCAATATAATAATAAACCTCTCGGGCAAATTAAAACATTATTCGACACGAACTCTCTTGGAAATGAGAAGCAGTAATTATGGAATTTTTATTTAATTTTTATTCATCGCTCTAAAAAAAGTGGCCACTTTTAGCTAATTAGACACTTTTGTGAAGTAGGTGCTTATTGCATTTATGGCATTCATCCAGTTTTTAATAACTAATTATGATGTAACCAGTTTTTGACTTACTTGATTGAAATAAATGCCATAATTTGAAAACAGAAACTTGCACGTTCTTAATGTAATAAATTATGTATTATAATGTAAAACAGTGACATTATTTCTCTTGTGATTTTTTTTTCTTCTAATTTTCTTTTAAATGTCATTGGCGATCGATGCGGGGTTGATCCGTTGGTTTAAGTTTTTCTATTTATAAATTTCAGAATAAAGTAATTTAACATTTTGATAATAGTCTTATAATAAATATAACGAAGCTAACAAAAATGAGAGGAGTTGGTTATATGGTTAGTTACTATAAGATTTAATTTTTTTTGAAAGGCTTTTTACTTACACAATAATATAAATTAGGATACTATTGTATAAGGAAAAAGTTTATATGTTTTATTTTAATTTTAAATAGTATCAAAGTTAATAAAAATGACTTTTTAAAAATAATTAAGAAGAAAAAAAACATGTACAATGGTTATTTTGTGTGTGTGTGTGTGCGTGCGTGCATGTGTGTGTGTTTTTTTGTACGAAGCTGTACTTTTCTAATATTTTATAGCGCAAAAACACTAGCCTTAAAAATTTTAACAAATAAGCCTACCAAAAAATTGCCTTGGGAAATTATATACCTTTGAACCGATAGGTGAATAAATTATAACAACAAATAATAATAATTAATAATAATTATAATCATAAATAATAATAGCAAAAATTATTTATTAACAGTTTATGCTCACTACAAAAAAATTGAGCAATCTCTACATCAAAAAACACTATTGGTTTATCGTATATTCAAGATTGCCTTTATGGTATGATTACTAAGAAATGTGGAAAAACGAAAATATTCAAAGTTTTAATTAAATTCAAAATTTAATGAAACCTTAAAATAATTAAAAACTGCATAAAAGTTTGCAACAGTTGCTTCGAAATTTTCAATATTTTATAACATTAGTTTTCGACAATTTTTAAATACCAGTTCGAAAAAATCACTGTTGCTGTTCGGGAAATAAAATATAAATTTTTTGGGAAAAAAATATCTAAGCAGAGGTTTATGGGAAAAAAAATTTCATAAACGTAAAATGTTGAATCTTATTTAACCAATATATAATACTGATATTTCCTTATATATTAATTCTTTATCAGATTGAAGTTATTAATCTGAAAATAAAATTTTACTTAATAAAATAGAATATTACGTAATTTAATTTAAAAGAAGAGAAATGTAACTATATTTTTTATATATTAATTCTTTCTTATATTGAAATTATTTATATTAAAATCGTACCTTGCCATTTAGAGATTCATTCAAAAGTTTTCAAACTATTCTTTAATAAATACACTTAATGTAAAAGATTTTTATCATATCAAATGAATATTTAACTCCTTTTACTTCAAATAAAATATTTATTCATTGTTTTAAAGTCAATTTGTATTTCTCTAACGATAACTGAAAATCGTGTCAAATAAACGCGCATAACAACAACAAAAAATAACTTCACGAAAGTAAATTAAATAAGACATGCATCTTAAACTCAAAAACAAAGTAAATTGACAAAAAAGAAAAAAGCAGTAAGAAAGTGACCTGGAAAAATAAAGAAAATCACGCTTTTGTTTTGAATAGAAAAAATAAAACTCAAATCCAATTTCTCTCTTAAATATCCTTCGTGAATGAATTATTTAATTTTAAATTGCTTTTAAAGAATAAATCTTTTCCGTAAAACAAATTTATTTTCACTTTTCCATCCTGAATTATTTCTTAGCACGCAATTTCTAATGGGAAACTTCAAAGAGTTTTGGTTTAAGTTATTGGAAAGTGTTTTTATATTTATTTGATTGAAACTAAACGTAGTAAGCTAACAGAATGCAGAAGATTTTCTCAATTCTATTCATTTGTTTATTTTCAAGGGAAAAGTGTAATTGATCCTTAATTAATAATATAAAATATTAATATATTATTAATATAAAATCTAATAATAATAAAATTAAATCAAATAAATTTTAACTTGAAGTTTGTGAGCCCACTTGTTGTTCGAATTAACAAAGATTCCTATGGGAAAAAAATCGCTTAATGAGTTGCCATGCGGTTACGAATAAGATTCGGAAATGAATAATTCTCATTAAACTAAGTTATTCTGTATATTATATCTTCGGACTGAATTAAACGACTTCTGTTTCCACCTAATGTCTTCTTAAATGGCATTTGATTTTCAATTCAAAATGGAAAATTAAACAAAGAAATTGGTTTGGGAAAATCTCAAGAATCTCGGAAATTCTCTTCTTGCAATATTCCTTTTTCTTATTTCTTTTTAATACTTATAAGAGCATTTAATGTGTTAAATCAAGCTTAATATTAAATTATCCTTTTGCAACTTTTCAGGGCCTCTCTTGAAGCAATATTATGTAGATAGAAGACCATATCTTCATTGGAGCCATAATACCATCTCTAAATACATCATGAACACTTACATTAAAACACCCCGAGACTTGCAAGCTTGTTACGCAGAATTAGCTGACGCTTTCCATTTGGGTTTCTTAATGGAAAAAGAAAAGGTAAGCTTGTTATATTTTTGTTTCTGTTATTGAATAATGTAGTCTTTATTAAGAAATGTATCAACCAATAGTATGGAAAATAAAAACAATTCAGTGGATGTGCTGATAGAGATCCAATATAGATAATTTTTTTTTCCATGATTTTGTATAATTTCTCTGCTGTAGCACTTTCTATATGTACAAAAAATCCGCAGTATCGACACAGACGTTTTGAATTACTATTTAATTCTTTGATGATTGTAAACAACTTAGTTTTCATCAGTATAGAAGTAAAAATGAAATATTGGTCTTTCATGAGTTCAATTAAATATTTTTGTTACAATTTAATATTCATAATTCACAGTATAATATATATTTACATTCAAATAGAAATATAAATAGCAATATTTAGTTGCCTTGAAATGTTCAGCTCTGTATGTATAAAAAAAAGATTTTTAACTGACTCACAGAGTAAAACTGTAAATCGTAATCATAATTGCAAATTATAATCAAATGGAAATCCTAATTATCTACGTTTTTTCACATCATGTCTAACAACATATAAGTGGATTGAAACGTGTTGAAATTTTTAACAAATATAGAAAGTGTATTCATTTAACATACTTGACCAATATCTAAATATAAATAGTTTAGTAAGAGAGATGGTTGATTAGATTACTCATACAATCATGTCTACTAAATCTCTTTTGCACGACAAGTAGGGTGAAAAAGCAGAACGATAGCACCCTCGCATTTTTACTAAACCTCCTTCTTATTTAATAACAGGATGGAGGCATTTAACGTAATTTTTAATGGCGTTTTTTGAAACAAAAACTCATCTAAAGATATGAATCAAGCAAATGATGATTTGTCTAACCAGACGATGTACTCCTATTATTGCGGTGAATTTTTTCATCGCTTCAAGATATTTCATGGTATAGTCAATGATTTTGGAATTTCTGTATATAGTTTACACTGGGTTAATTTTGGGGGAACTTTATTGGGATTTTATTATCTTGAGCTTTCTGGAATAGTAATCCTTTTCAAAATCCTTATATTTTTCTCTGTAATATTCAATTTTCACCCACTTTTCTGGCCCCTAAGTAGTACCGTTAGGGCCGTTTTTCTGGCCGATAGGATTTCAACTTTAAAGAAAGGGAGTATGAAATGTTTCCCTATAATATTGCTAGTTCACAGATGATAATCAAAATTTGTTCAGTCCTAAATAAAATAGGCTTAAAACATGTTATCACATTTGTACGGGATAAATAAAAAATAAATTTGCATAAATCAAAGTAAATTTAGTAGAAAATTATATTTTAATTCAAAGGCATTGAAATGTTGCTTCTTATCTATAATTATTCATTTTTTATATTATTTATTCATTTATGATTTTTGCATTGGACAGGAAGAAAACTCAGGAAAGGATCCATCCCTCCGAAAAGACGATTGGTGTGATATCCTCAGAGAAATGGATGAATTGTGGTTTCATCTACTTCGGAGTGGTATGAAAATTTTCTTGAAATCACATTTATTAATTAGATTGCTCATTTAAATTAAATTGCAAAGATAATGAAATGAAAAACTAAATTATTTTAAATACATATTTTACGAACCGGACGAATTAATATTTTATTTTGGCAATTACTTCAATAAAAAACATCTCATTTTTCATTAAAATTCAATTTCAATCCGATATTCCTATGTAATCTCAAAGTAAAATTTTTTAAATAACAGAAGCAAGTTAAACTGCCACTCTTAAAACTTCGCCTCAATTCAAACAAATTGAGTTTTTCTCATTTTATTCACAGATTCCTCGTTTTCTAAAAAGCATAAAAACAAAGAAGACTTTAGTCATCTTGAAATACAGAGATGCTATTTGTCTTCAAATATTTCTTCTCCACAAAAACTCACTAAAAATATTCGAAATGAATAGAAAATGTAAAATGCAAACGCTCTTCCAACTCACAATTTCGTACCTCGTACAATACAACGTAAAATTCAAACGGTTTTTAGCCATACAATGCCTTGAGCCCTATTGGCACATAATACCTCCACGCTACTACATGATGTTTTGAATGCTGGTCGATACCATGGTATGTTATTACAATGTTGTTGAGTATATTGTACAAATATAATATTTAGCAATAATTTAGCTATTTTATTCGACAATTGAAAAAGAATGGGGATTTTAATATAAGGCAGAGCAAATCGACGTTGTTAAAAAATGTATAAATTTTAATATGTGACTTATTTGGCTCGATCCCATGTAGAAAATGTAAAAAGGAATAATTCCAAACAATTGAACTGATTATAAGGGGCTTTAACTTCCTTATAAATACCTACAGAAAAAATAAAGTATGAATGCAGTTAAAAATAAATCTACCTTTTTATGTGCGTAGTAATTGCTTTGTGCCGCTTCTCTTGATCATATGAACAATATAAAAACAATAGTAAGCATCACGATATATTTTATTCGTACTCTTGGTTATGGTCTACCCTACAACGACCCACCTACTCGAAAGGGTGTTAGACCACCTTTTTGGGTATGTTTATTCTTACCATTGCTACAAGTTTGATAATCACATGCTGAGTTGTTTGATATGAGATGCATTCCCAATTGAATGATGTCTGTTCAACCAAGAATCAACTGAAGTCTGTTAGGCAGTAATTGCGAGCACAAATCAGGAGGGAATGGGAGAGAGGTTTCCCCAAAACTTTCTTCCATAATCTCTTACAAATTTGCATTTATTTTATTAACCTTAAGACATCAGCAAACAATAATTAAGAAATAATCTATTGGAGAGCTATCTTTGGCATTTTTTGGTGATTTTTCGCTCGAATATTGTTAATGAATAAGAACAACAAATTCGATGTGTAAGTCATTTTGCAGGCCGACTAAAATTAAAATTTGACATCGAAGTAAACTGAAATCCCAAAATCACATATCAAATTTCATATATTTAATTCATTGCATTTTCCAAATTCGATTGGTAAAATACTTTACATTTGATTTGATACATATATTTAAAGGTACAATTTGGTTCATAGATTTAATGTTAAAATACACTTTAAACATTAAATCTGTGTACCAAATTTTACCCATCTGGATTTCTTCATTATGTAGTTATCTTGTTAGCTGAGATTCAGTCAATTAGATAGATAGACTTTTCTGAATGTATATTTAATAGAAATCTACAGCTAATGTTTAAGTCCATGTATTAATTCTCGTTTGCTTAGCTGAAGGAGTTTTTGAATTTTCAAAAACTATTTTGCCAGTTCAGAGAAGTCTGAAACATAGAAATTCATCAAAAGCTCAAATTCGAAATTTTTAACGGATACAAAATTTTATCTTTGTATACTTGGTATGAAAGAAAGAAAAAAAATGTGTTTTCTTCTATATCATTTGAAAATTTATTTCTTCTTGTAATAATGTACAAAAAAATTATAACCAATTGCAATCAGGGTAAATATTTTGAATCACCCTGTATTGTGTCAAATAAAAATCTTCGTGTGCTATTGTCGTTTCCTTGTTTAACACCAAGTATGCATCATTGTTTCACGTTAGTCATATTCATCATTCAGATGTTACCTTATTAAATATGTTATGACCAACAGATAACTTATATCTTTCTTATGTCGTAAATGTTTGACTCATGCACTTGCTTAACTCCTCAATTTGTGTGGAAACATTTTTAACAATCGCATTAAGAAAGTTATTCTGAGCAATTCCAACTTGATGCTGATAATATACAACATTGTATATTGCTGCTATGATATCAAAATGTTTTATACCAAATAATTTGCCAAAACATTTTTATTTATATAAACTCTTTGTCTAGATCAACTTCATAGGCTTTAAAACCCTTTTGAATATATATGATTGTTATAATTAGTCTTGTAGTATGTCAATAGAAGTTCCAGCAGTTGCATTAAATTACATGTGTGGGGATTTTTTTTTTTCTTTAAGAATGATTTGTTGTATCAGATACAATATCTTCCCAAATGTTCCAATTAGACTCACATTAGATGAATGAGCCATAATGAATCAATATTAATAATTTCATGATAATTATTCTTATTTTTTCAGGTGACCGAAAGAAATTAAAAGAACAAGTTATTTGCAATTTCGATTTCCTCCAATGCGCCGTGAGTGGGGCCTCCGTAAGTTACATAAGAAGCCTGTTGGAATTAGTTAAATGTCATGTAAGTTCCTAATATCAAAACAAGTTTATGCACTCAACTTTGTAATGACATAAATAGTTTTGTTAAAATTGGAATAGTCAAACACTCAATGGGTTCTCCTATTACCTTGTCAGTGGTCCTGTTATTGAAAGTCATAATTCGCTTTAACATTCGACTTTCTCTTCCACAAGACCTCCAAAGTCAAGCCTTTCTTCTGTTGTACCCCTACTGGCACATATATATTGTGAAATATTTTATGATATAAATATTGGAAATATTCGTAATAGTGTATACTATTGTTTGATGTTGAATAATATTATATAATGTAGTACAATATTGAGCATCTGATTATGTTATCTGGGACAGTATGCTGTCATGATTTTTTAGAATGTAGTTCTATAAACGTTCCCAATATTTGCTTTTGTAACTAACGATGTTCCAATCAGACAATTGCTAATAATTGGCTGTCTTACAAGCTCTGCGAGTTCCGAAATTCTGTATTACAATATAAAAAATACATAATAATCCTTACTTCATAACATGTACTGACAATAAAAATTAATATATTCACCGTTTATAAGCAATAAATATTTGTTAATAACTATAAACATTTGTAACACTTTTGGGTCATTTATATGATACCTTTCACAAATATCATAGAAATTTTATCGATACTATTTCCATTATTTTTTTCATCCACCACAAATGACTTGATACGAAGTGAAGTTTTAAGATTTCGTATTGAATTAACTGAAATGTAGCGAACAACCTTAATACATTACATTTACATTCATATAAATTCTAATATAACTTGTAATCAATGATAATGAAATTTTTTCAAGAAAGTACCTTCTTTATGTGATGAAATTTTCTCTATTTAGATGCTGGATTGGGAGGTAGAACTTTTATCAGCAGTAACGAAGCAGGCAGTAGATGTTTTAAGTCAAGATCCCGCCCAGCTTGCTACGGAACTCCTAAATTGGCTTAAGCCTTTTACTGGTATATATCACGTATTTCTTTTCAGTACATATGTCTATGTTTTTAATTTATAAATTTGAAATCTACATTGGGCAGAAGATTAAATGTTACTTGAAAATTGATATGAAGTGATAAAAAAGAGCATTTAACAGAAAATGGATTACACCAATTTGTCTCCAATCATATACTCCCACGCTACTTTAATGACTTTCTACTTTCATATAGTGTGGGTGTGAATCCATCGTCTAGCGCCAGCAAGAAACTGTCTGCCCAATTCTGCAATTCTGTTATATTTGTTTCTTCCTTACAAGGAAATCTAGAGCGGTTATAACAAATGGACAACTCCTCCCTCCTCCTTTTCGTATAATGACAATTTGTTGTGAGGGATTTCATTGCCTGAAAATCACTTTCAGGATTTTCCAAGTATTTGTACTCCGCCATCTGTGCTGTGCAGCTAAAAGATGTCTTATGGTTTCCCACTCTGGAATGTTAAATTATTTAAAAGGCTATCATAAGGATTAAAAAGTAGTAGAATTTCTCTCTCAAGATCGGGAATGCATTGACATATACAAAGAAATTGGTTCTATATCCTTATTTCATTAGCGAACCACTTTGCTGACCTGAAGTTTCTTTTCCCAGAGTTCTTACTTAATCGAAATAAAACCAAATACTTCTTTTTCTTATTGCATTATATTCATTTTATATTACTATCCAACTTTATGAACTATAGTAAGAACTCGGCATCTAAATGTAGTTTACACATTTACATACATTAAATTTACAATAGAAATAAAATTCTGAGTTTTATAAAATGAAATGAATACATTTATTTTTAAAATTACAATTCAAATAAAAAAAGTCATTACTTTTTTTCCCTCCTTTTTTGGATTTTGCATTTTAGAGAATAATTTCCTATTTTAAAATCATCTGAATGTTGTTTATATCATGTTTCAGTTTTTAAAGGTTTTTTTTCATTACCAGAATTGGCAAGTTAAGAGAATGAAAATTAAATCTACCACATTTTTGATTTTCTAACAATTTTAACAGGAAATATAATTTATTAAACATACAAAAATGAGAGGAACATTTCTTTAAAAAGTAGTAATTATTTGGAGAAATAACTAAGTTTCATAGTTAAATCCGTTTTTTTACGTATTATATGGTAATAATGTCTTGTAAACAAAGAACTTAAAGAAAATTCAAATTAAATTATTTAACCACATCTAATGGACATTAGTAAGGATTAATTCTGTTTTAGCATTGATTTTTTTTTCAATTTCAGCCTTAATTTGAAAAAAAAAATGAATGATTTAAAAGTACACTTTTTATATCGGCTGAAGTTTAAAAAAACATTTTATTAGACAAATAATATAAGCCTTATTGACTTTTTAAGGCCTAATGAAATTTTAAAGCTTTTAAATCATAAGTTTTTCATGCCTTTGAAACAAAAAAAATTTATGAAAACTCTTTTTATAAGAAACAAGAGAACACATTTAAGTGATTCAAAAGCGTTTACTAAGCAGCTGAATAACACAAAAATACCATTAGAATTACCACACCATTTTAGAAATTTTAATAATAAATTGAAGGGAAAGATAAATTTCATTTTTTTTCTCATCACAGAATAAAATTTGTTTTGTGGTTTGATTTTATTACAAACTCCCACCTTTACATCTGCAATCGCCCTATTTTCCATTTTTTCATCTCTGAAATTAATATCCAATCTTCAAAAATCTAGAGATCCGTTATTTATATATTTCGAAATGTTCGAAACTTTGGTCTTCTATTTAATACTGAGCTTAATAATTAAATAGAGCTTTCGTGCATTATGTTTTTGACACATCAAAATTACTACAACTGAAGACAGGTGACCATATCTTTTGAAATCATCTTTTACCATTTTAGACAAACATTACTGAAAGCTTTTATAGCTCCATTTATTTCGCATTATCTAGGGTTACATAAATAGCATTGCTCTTTTTCTTCTTTATTTTTTGTTAATGCAAATGAAACAGCAAAAAAGAATAGAAAACCGAATATATCAATTCTTAAATTTTACATTTTCAATTAGAAACATAAGGGCACTGAACTTTTAACACTGAAATTAACATTTCAGTACTAATATACGTTAAATAGATAAATAAATAAATCAAATTTTACAAAGTTCAGTTTTATCCTTTTCTTAATTTGGAAACAGATAAATCGTATAGTTAAAATCTGACAGAGTTAAAATATGTATTTTGTTTAAATTGAAAGTATTTCATGCTTGGAAGGACATATTTATCATATATGCTTCTATAGTTAACTTAGATTAAGAGCTTTATTATATTGGAAGCAAAAATAAGAATTAAAATATGTATTTTTCTAAAGTCACCTTGAGCTAGGCACAGTTGTGGGATCAGAGTCCAATTCCTTTTCTTATATGCTTTGAAATTTTACTGCTCGCAAAATTCATCAATGGTCAAGTTTCCATTCCCTGATTTCGATATACTATTAAAATTACGAGATTCTTCCCTAAGTGACTTTCGTATTGATTTAAAACTAGTTACTCATAAAACTTAATTCAATTCTTCTACTTTCGTCATAAAATGATTTGAAATACGTATCTGTAATTTATAAAATACATATTAATGTAATTTATCTTTTTATTCTCTATTCTTTTGCAGATGTTTCCGATTCCAGTTCAGTGAAGAATCTTGTCACCAGTGCTTTGAAATTTTGCAATAAATCCACACAGCCACGGCTCGTTCCAATCAATTCTTGGCTAACACTCAGCCTTCCACCTCAGGTGACTGCCATGACAGTGCCGCACACAATCACGCACAGTGTTACGACACCTGACAGTCAGCACGTGATGTGTGCTTCCGATCTAAAGGAAATAAACATGTTTCATCTACCATCCAAAAATCTAGTGCGAACTTTTAAAGGTAGGAAATAAATTGAATTTCTAAAATTATTAGATTCTATTTTTTTTTTCAGATAATAGATGCATGCCATCCCATGGCGATAAATGATTCTTGAAAGTTGTCATAATGCTTATTTTCTTATTAAATAAGTGTATAAAATGTATCAGATTGGGCCAGAAAATTTTAAAATAATTAGACATAATGCATTGAATTCTGGAAAGCTTCAAATATAAATACTAAATTCAATTACATGTGTTTAATGCTATTGAGTTAGCTGTACATCTTTACGATACTGCTAAAACAATATAAACTGAATAAATCACCAACATAAAAATTAAATGCTTTCAAAATTACTTAGTCAGAAAGATTCTTAAAATATATCTGTCAAAATAAATTTAAAATACTTACATATAAAGTTAAACTTCTACTAAACTCACTAAAATTAAAAGACGCCTCTTGACATGGTTTGGATATAGAATGCTGTCAAATGATGATACAATAGTTGTTCTAATGTGGTAACTAGATAGAAAAAAAGAGTCACATTACGTTGTACAATCTACGGACATGAAATGGATAAATATTGTTTAATATATAATGCTTTTTTGTTTATTTACTTCTTTATATACAGTTCTGTATATGTCTGTTAAGAAAACTAATGCACTTGCATCCATTAATACAAATCATCAAGGCATTAAGAAAGCAAACGAGCGCACAAATCATTGGAAATTTCTAGAAAATAATGAGTGTATATTCAAAAGCCTCTTTTATTTTTTATATTTCTCATAAATTTGTATGCGCTAATTGAAAAATTAATGAATACGCAATTCTTAGGAAATTATTACATAAAGTCCCGCTTGATTTAATGCTATTCTTCACGGACACAATCAAGATGTCGCTCGGTTTCTTGTCATGCTTTTACAAAATGTCATCTTTGATGGTAAATTCACAGTGATATACATTTTAGGTTTATAAGTAAACAAGAATCACATTTTCTATTCTTTTCGTTCACGACCCCCCCAAGAATCACGTTATGATGCTTTTGGAATTATGACATGACGCTAGCTCGCTTCGCTCTTCGTATATATACGTATATCTACTACAAATAAGACATCATAAATACATTCATTACTAAAAGTAAGGTTAAATTAATTCAAATTATGTGAACTGCCAATATTAATTATTCAGTAATCAGTAAAAACTAAATCATTTATTTCTAAAATTAAAATTTTCTGTTTGCAGATAGATATTTACATAAATTTTAGAAAGCAAGAAAAAAAAACGTAATACTAAAATATTAAAAGAAGTGAAAATTATGTATATTTATCGGAAATCAGTTATTTAAATTTTTCTCAGAGGCATTTTGAATTTCCTGAAAGTTTGCCTCCTTACCAGTTTTGCTAGTTTTGGTCACCAAAGTGGTTTATTTCATCCATTTGATGGTTAATTAATGTATAAATATTTCCGAATAATTTAAAAGATATCCCGAAGTGGAAATGTTTTATGTAAATTCCACTTAAATATAGTTCTTTTTACCCTAAAAGTGTCAAATGAGAAAAAAATGGTCGTGTCATAAGTCTTGCAACTATGCTCTTGTATTTTGAAAACACACTAAAATGGTTTCCACCTTTATTTCACTCAGTCTAACTGAATCTTCTTATGAGTGATTCTTCAACGCTTTTATTTGTCTTAATCCTTTAACTGGCTGGAACCTAGAAAATCTCTGAACAGAGTATCACTGATAACAGCTATAATGTAGAAAATAGTCCAAACTATTTTCGCTAATAGAAAAACATGCATAAAAAATAGGAATAGCAAATTAAGCTACATATTAGCGAATATTCGCTGGTGCATAGAAAAATGTTCCAGCGAATTTTGCTAATAGGTTTCGTTCTAGGGCGTAGAAAGCCATTCTTTGCACATTCAAACGTCAGTGTTTAAGGAGGTACAGTTATGGATCGCCTCTGGTTATTGGGTTAACTTTTCTTTTTTGATAATTAAGATTTATAATTGAAACATTTCCACCTCAACTCATTTTTCATAACTTCAAATAAATAGTACTCTCGCAGATTTTCTGTAGAAGTAAGTGTGTAAAAATCCCTAAGTGTCAACTATTGCGTAATGACGATTACATTAATTGGTCTGATTATTACGTGCACATTATCATTATATAGATATATAGATTCTGTCTTTGTTTAATATATAAACGGAACATAATAATACTGAACATAGCGTTGTTTATTGTGGAGTGCAAATCTATCATTTTAAAAGGTTTGCACTCCACAATAAACAATGGGTTTTGTTTTTCAGAAATAGTGACATTGTTTATAGTTCTATGCAATACTTTTCCATTCATCAATGGGACAGCAAAAATATAACTAAAATGAAACTATGAATATGAATTGTGATGATAAAGTTTAAAAATGATTGAAGACATTAAACAAATTTGAATTACATTTCATACTCTGTCTTCAATGTAGTTTCTTGATATTATGGAGAGATTTTGTGATCATCGTGTTCTTTTTTTATTTTCTCGTATACACAGAGAAAGTTCTGCAACCCTTATAAAACTTCCAACGCATAATTTTGATGAGGCATCACATTTAAGACTTTCCTGAATCCAAAAAACATGTTTTTGGAATAATATCTGCTTGAGAACAACATAATTCAAAAACGTTTTGGGTTAAATAGATAAAATTTAGTATATGCATTTATCAAAAACTTTGTATATTTATTTTATAATTCATTCAGAGACAATCCATCTGACCGATTACAAGTGAATACGATAATAAGAAAAAAAGCAAGATAAATAAAATTAGGCATATTTAAAAATCTAAAATGCAAAAACGCATTAAATTTAAAAGCAAATATGTCCATAAATTTGCCATCTATTAGTTTATAAATTTGTTACATCAATAAGCGCAATATTTCAAAAGACGGTGACATGAATAAATGAAATTTGGTAAGTAATATATGATTATATTTCAATTTTTTTTCAGTCGAGTGGAAATGAAGCGTCTAAAATACAAATTCAATTTTCAGGTTCTTTAGGATTAATCGCCAAAACAATTGTCAAAAGTTAAACTAATGGCGAAGCCGAATCGTAGCTGTTTTTCTGCAACTGCAATTAGAACACAAGTATCGGTTTTCTTTACTATACTACGAAAAACATAACTCTCATAAGTGAGACACTGCATTTCAGTGTCTCACGTTTCAGAGCTATGAATGAACAATGTATCATTCAAAGTCCAACCTAAGACCCACGCTTTTATGCTAAACTGCAAAAAGGGATAACCTTTTTATTAAAGAGTTTGCGAGAAAGTCTTTTGGAAGACCATTCCCAAAGATTAGTTTTTATTCTGCAAAAATTTCCTATTTATCTGTATCTGCAACAATGTGTCGCCGATATTTGATTTACTCAAATGATTTTCGGTGCTTTCGATTTTATTATTCTTTGGTAGATGTGAAATACAAAAAAATCAAGAAAATAGTAAAAGGTTTAAAAAAATTTCTTTAAAATCTTTTAGTTAAAACAAAAGTCACAAGGACGCAATACTGATTTTAACTGCTTTGTAATGAATTTTATCATAGCTTTCTTAGTTAAAAAGTATATTTTCAACAATATATTATAATTGTACATTAATTTTAAAATTTTCTGCATATGTTGTTCGTTTATTCTTTTTAGAACATCCATCAGGTTTTAGTAAAATTAAATTTAATTCTTAGAGACTCAGTTTTTCTTCGAAACTGTTCTTCTAAAGAACACTTTACTCACTTGAGATGTTTCAGAAAAGCATCCTTGAAAAATGAGAAGATTTTAATTATTTTTCTTAATCAAGAGTGATAGATGCATCTTCTTCTTTCTCTGCGCGATTCTTTTTAAAATTTCTTTCTTAAAAAGGAGTTATTTAATGTAGTGTAATTTGAATTCCGTAAATTCCTTCTTTTTTTATTCACTGGTTATTTTATTTTTAGAGTTTTCTTTAAGAAAAGTATTTGCCTTTACAAAACGGTTCGATCAATTAATTCTGTCTTCAGGCGATGACCACGTCGCTTGTCTGGTGCTTTTATTTTTAAATATTAGTTCAGATTAGAAAGAAAAAATTAAATGTATGTTAAGAAAGCAAGTAAAATGAAACCGAATTCACCATTTCCTTTTTTTTCACCCATTTTTTTAATAAAAAAAATTAATAATTAAGTTTTTGTGCACTGAAAAAATATTTTCCATGAAGAAAAAAGTTGCAGAAGTAAGTAATTACATGTTAAGAATTGTTCAAGTCTCTAAAAAACATTTCCTTGCTTCATTCAATGGTTTTTTTCAAAAATAAACGATTTTTTTAGAATGTTTATAATTTTTTTTTTTTTTGAAAGTGAGAAACAAATCTTTGATTTTCCAATTTTGTCCCATTTATTTTCCAGTTCATTAGAAATAGTAATATACGTATTTTGTAAAATACAAACGTTTCAAATCCCCTAGCTTCAGAAAAAAATTACTACGGTTTTAATATTATAGTAAAATAATATACGGATAGATTGTTCATAATCGTTGTAATAGAAGTGTACAAAAATTTAACCTCATTCTAATTCCAACATAAAAATTTCTTCTGGACAACACTGGTTTATGGAAGCAGTTTTGCGATAAGAAACCGTCTACCGATTCGTAGACATAACTTTTGCCATTCAAAATTTTTATTAAGAGCAGGATTTTCTTTAAAATAATATTAAATTAATGAAACTCATGGGCTAACAGATACTAAATAGTTTATTAAATTGGACTTTCTTTACAAAATTAACACAATGAACTTAATTATATAAAAAACATTCCAATTAAATGATTAAATATGAAAAATAAACAGATTAGTGGAATAAATTCTTTATGTAATAGCTTGTATGGAAAAAAATTTCATCAGGAGTATTTTTGGAAATGGTTTCTAATTGCATTACAACATACAAATGGAGATTCTAATTTCATAGAAATTATGAAAGAAAACGTGACAGCTATACTTTAAATGGAATTATCATTAACTCTAAAACCAGTTCGGAGTTGCATTTCTACTGTTTATATATTAGAAATGCAATTAATACTGGTTTTTTTATAACCATGAATATTTTATTTCAGTTATTACCAGCGGGTGACCGAGCTCCGCTCGGAGAAAACCGGTATCGAAGCTAACTCGAAGATTTAAATTTTCAATTGTGATTTATTAAAACAATACATGCCATAAGAAAATTTGTGAAACTATTGGTGAAAAGATAACCGGTTAAACCTCGGCTTTTCATCGTCCAACAGCGATGTCATGTCTTGATGTTCCATTCGAAATCCCCATCTGCACTGGTCTCTTCCATGTTTGCTGACCATGCACGGAGCGCTAGGGTTCATATCACCATACGGGTTATGGATCATCCATTTCGAGATCAGTTTCTTGAGTTCCGGATCATCTTCTGGAAACTTTATTAGTTCGCCATATTGGCTATAGATGGCAGCACGTTACCACTTGAAACCTATTAGCCATTATGGCGAACTAATAAAGTTTGAAAATATCCTATCTGTAACTCCGAACTGCTCGACCGTAGCGCTTCAAAATCGGCGCCAATCGATTCCTCGTGACCAAAAACCCCAGACCCCCAAGTTTACCGGAGTTTATTAATTCTGGGGCGATTTTCGACTTGGCAACCATTCCTCGTATTATAGTATAAGATTAATTATGACAAACAATCTATTTTTATTGCAGGACATAAAGCTCCAATCACTTGCCTCCATGTCACTTCATCTGGTCGTTGGTTGATTAGCGGCTCTGAAGATACCGATGTTCTCGTCTGGAACATAGATTCAGGCCAAATAAAACATCGGATGAGGTGATTATCTAGTCTGTATATTTTATCACAATTTCATTTTAACATGCTAGTAGCTAATTCATACCATCAATCTAATTATATAGCTTCTTTGCTATCCCTTAATGAAATATATATTAAAATGTATTATTGAATTGAAATAGATATTTATTATTTAATATATTATTAATTTATTATTAATTATTTATTATTTAATATATTATTTGTTATTTAATACATTATTTAATTGAAATTATAATATATATTATCTAATTAGATAGCTGGTGGGATTCACCAGTGAGACTTGTGGAAGTCAAGGTGTTAATCTTTGTTTCAAAATCATGAAGGATTTATCTTTCAAACGATAAATAATTATCTTTTTTCTCATGTAATGAATACTTCTTTATTCTCATGTAATAAATACTTCTTTATTCTCATGTAATAAATTCTTCTTTTTTCTCATGTAATAAATTCTTCTTTTTTCTCATATCATGAATATTACTTCGCATAATATTATGTAATATAGTTTTAACCCAATGATGCCGAAAATGAAAAATATATATTATCAAAAAAATGTTTATAACATTTGACTACTTTTGTTTATAACATTTCACTGCTTTGCAACGAGAAGTATGAAGAACAACTTAGAAGTTGTATTTTTCCTCTTTTTCACTTTAAAAATATTAAAATATATTCATTGGGGTCATATTCATGATTTTTCTTTCCTTCCAAAAGAATGTCATTACATCTTTTAGCTATCAAATATTTTCTAAAGTTTTTATTAGCGCCTACTAATTATATGTGTATTTCAGTAATCTAATGTATTTCTAATGTATCTATTGTAATGCAATCTAATGTATTTCAGTGCACTCGTAACCCTACTGTGAGAGATATTTCATTAATACATAGTGTTTTATAATAACTGTTCCAATATTGACAACAAGACTCTAAGCGTCATCTAGATATTCAAGAAATTTTGAAAATAACTAAATCAATTACAACCAATAAAACCAAACCTTGCAACAGCCAATCAAATTACTTCTACCTTTATAAATGCATTTGTCGTTTGATAATCGACTTCTAATACATAATATCGGTTTATATATATAGTGTTTAACACGTTTGTATTCAATATATCAAATTTTATTAATGGTCAAGAGAAATAATACTCATTATAAAAATTTAATTTTATGAAATCCAACGACTTGCAAATGAAGCCTTATAGTCTCTTCATATTGAAATTTTAAAACATTATTTTTTATTATTTATTAAAAATTAGGTAATAAAATTCATTTTCTCGAAAAATTATTGTCTCTATTTTCGCGAGCGATTGCTGTTCTATGTGAAGAAAAAAATGGTAAAAAAAAAGGTTTTAATTCCAAAAAATATATATATTATTTCCATTTAAAATCAAAGCGAATTAATATTGTTCCAACATTTATGCACAATAAGTCGAATTTCATTGTAAACAAAAGTATTAAAGCGGTAAAAATTTGAAATCCTCCGTAATATAATCATTTATATAGTATGGATATATTAAGCAGGTATCATAAGTAATAAGAAACACATTGTATCATAGCGGTATAAATATATTTTTTAATATCTTTAATTAATATACTCTCTTAACTTTAAAAAAAAAAATTGAATTTATAGCATCAGTTTAAATAAGGTCATGCAGGTTAAAAATTCATACTTATTTCATTAATTCTTTTTTTTTTATTTGGTTTCGGGAATATTTAATATAATATATCTCCTACATGTTATAATAGTTTCTTTTTAATAATTATGTATCCCCATTTCATAATAACTCCCTACTTCAAATTTTAAAATTACGAGGAAGAATAACATAGAATATTTGTGATCAACATTTTAAAAGTTTACTTTTCATTAGCATTTCAGACATTTCATAACGTTGTCTCTTAAAACTTAGGACATCAATTTAAATCTTGTTTTAATAGCCTCTGACCTTTATTATAAAATTTTAATATAAGTTAATTAATTAAATTTACGGTAGGAAGGAAATTTCGATTATGCCGAATTTGTGATCGATAATTAAAAGGAATTTAATTATATTAAAAGAGTATGAGGGGACTTTATTATCATAAAACTAATGTTGAACAAAGAGGATTATTAGTTATTAGATATGAGTTAGGCATTTATTTTTTTATGCGAAAATGGAATTGATTCGTCTTTAAATATATTTTTTGTATATTAACATAAACGAAGCTTTGAAATAACTATTATTTAAGACATTTTTGTCTTATTAGCCCTTTATTTACCAAATTATTTTACCATTAATTTTTAATATTTATTTTTGAACCATTAGTTAAATTTTATTGCAGTATAAAACCCAAAAAGAAGAAAAAAAAACTTTTTTAATTAATTAAAATAATTTAATTAGTAATAAAAGATTTTACATGTTATTTTTGGTTGACGTGTATTGCTTTCTATTGAAAATACGTCCTTCGTATTATTTCCAACACTTTTCGAGAAAAAAGGCCGCGGTGGCCTGGTGGTAAGGTATCGGCTTCGGAACTGGAGGGTTTCAGGTTCAAGACTCCATTCCGTCAAAGAACAGTCGTGTGAGTGGGTTCTCTTGCACGTTAAATCTGTCAGGCCAAACGCCATCCCGCTGGTGTGGTGTGGTATGGAGATGGGGGGTGCCAATTCAAGTGTCGTCTTCGTCATCTAACCGTGGTTCAAAATTTCGTAGTCCGTCCCCAAACAGCCCTCATGTTGCTTTCAAACGAAACGTTAATGTAACTAAACCAAATACTCTTGGAAAAAATAGTCATACTGTGAAGATAGCCGGATTTAAACGGTACTTTAAAGTACCGTCGGTAAATAAAGGTAAAAGTATCCGAATATTTTTTTTCAACTTCTAATCTTACCGAAATACTAGGTACATTGTCCTTTGAATGCATAAAGAATATGCTTGAATTTTAAGGCTTTGCAGCGGAGCCGACCTTACGAGATGTGCGCCCTGACTGCAAAAAATATAGTATCTGGTCCTAGATTCCATGAAATTATTAGAATTTTTATTTATTTATTTATGAAATTAATTTAATTGAGTGTGTTTATGGTGTCTGTGCGTGCAGCAAGGTAATAAGCATATGCCATGTGTGATGAACAGAAAGCAAATGTATAAATCCCAAAATTATGAAATATAAATGCAATGATCTTCTAAAGCAGATGAAAGTTTTGACTATAATTAAAGTTTGACTCATTATTTATTTTTAGTAATCATATAACCAGTGTCTTGTGTGTCACCTCCACCCATTCGGAGTCGCATGTACTCAGTGGATCAGAAATTGGTGTCGTCATAGTAGCCAGCTTGGACACTGGTCAAGTAATACAACGTTTAGATAAACATAGGGGTTTTATTAGCTGCATTGCGGTCCATTGGGATGACGATGTTTTCGTTACGGGTACGTAACTTATAATTTCCATTTATAAAATTTTTGTGATTGAAACTAACTAAGCTTTGAAATAAGTAATTCGTTTAAGTATTTCCTTTCTGCCATAAATTAAGTATTTTGTTAAATTATTCGCTTATTACAAACACTAAGCTTTGAAATAAGTATTTTGTTAAATTATTATCATAATACAAATCATTATAAATAAGTCTTGAAATAATTATTTTATTGAACTAGTTATGATGGTTTATAAAAGCTAAGCTTTTAAATAGTTATTCTCTTAACTTACTTGTAACAATATAATGAAACTATGAAAACTTCGATTAAATATTGCCTTTCAATATTTAAATAGTAGGAATAAATATAAAAATTTAATTTTTTTAAGTAATTTTTACTGTTTTCAAAAGATAAATAAATTTATATCACTACTACTTTTGTTTCAATGGGCAGATAAAATTTTATAAAGCTTACTCTAAATATTCAGAAAATAATTCGATGAGAAACACATCTTTAATATCTATTGTATTTAATACAGTTTGGTTCACGAATTAATTGGGAAAGTTCATAACAAAATAATTTTCAAAATATTAATTTTTGATAGTAATTATTATCACTAAATTGAATCATATTAGAGTATTATATGTGTAATTACTTACATTTAATTGAAAATAATTGCACTTCAAAGAATTCGGTAGATTTTTTAATATTTACATAACGAAAATAATTTTTGGGGTTCTTTTTAAGTGCGTCAAATTAAATTTTGTAACGAAAAAAAATTTAGTCAAAATTTGATGGATACTAATATATGATGGATACTTACGCCCTAATTTTACAAAGTTTTCTTAAAATTGTATATATATATAATATTAAGATTTAAAATTTTGGAAGTAAATTACAGTTCGAAGACGTTGAAGAGACTTTATTTTTATGTTCGCTTCATTCCATGTCCGGAGATACAGGCAAAAATTATTTACAAGCAGCGCGGGCAAGTAGACGTGGCGAAAAGAACAGAAATTAAGTTTTCCTCGTTTTATATACTATTTTTGAGAGGGAAAACATTGTTTACAATGCCAATATATCATTATGAGTCGAATAGACTTCCAAACATCAATCACAAGTAAGGAAAACAACGCAGGGATCTTTAAAAAGGAATGTGCTTACTGGACATTTTTCTATCCCTTCGCGCAGAGCGTGCGAAAGTCGGCATTTAGCTGATACGGCAATTTTATAAAGCTTCTCTTGAATTAATTAAGCAGAGAAATGGAATAGCAACAGGAAATAAAAGAATATTTTTAGAATGAAATTACTATGGGCTAAATTGAGATAAAAATTTAGTAATTAATTAGAATTGAAATTAGAGTTTAAAATATCACTATATATATAATATAGAATATAGTTTTGAATTGTGAATAAAAAAATCTTTGGTATTTAATCATAAACTAGTTTTGCATTTGTCTACAATAAACTCGAATCATTCTTAATATCTATTATTTGTAGCACCTGTCAATAAATCCAGTTTTTGCTACCAGTTATTTAAAAAACAATATTCTATGCAATTAGCTAAATTACATAGAATATTTAGAAGATTCCTAAGTAACCCGAGAAAGAGAATCAAACAATATTTTGTACTCAGATAAGAAGTATTTCTTAAGGAATATATATCTTCAACACCCAAAGGTCTAAGCATCGAAAATTTGATATTGTTTCAGGTTCGAGTGACAAAACTGTATGTGTGTGGAGCCTCGAAGATTTCACGCTCTACAACACCATAACACTATCATCAGCTGTCTGCAAGATGGACATTAGCCGCGACAACAGTTTCCTGGTCATTGGATGCGATGATCAATCCCTGCATGTCCGATCGCTGACCACTGGCTCCGAAGCGCATGTCATCCAAAGCATTTCGTCCGAGCTGACAGCTGTTTGCTTCGGGCACGATAACTGCAGATGCGTGGTGGGGTGTGCTGACGGGAAGTGTTACGTGTTCGATATTCACTTCGCTTCATCTCTCATTGCAACTATCAGTGGACACACAGAGGCAATCTGTAGTGTGCAGGTAATGCCGACCAACCCAGCAAAGAACTGTGTACGATCCTGAATAATTAATGTAAATGCAAACGATTATTATTATTTATCGCAAATATATATGCATTTATTTAACTAGCCGAATTTTATTCAGAAATTTCTTGTATCAGCAAATATTTTAGTTGCTTTAAATATATACAAAACATCAGTGTGAAGACCTGATTTCGGTATAACATTTTCTCAGAGGGAATATTCCAAATTTCGACACTCAATCTGAATGGCTTGAGGAATATTGAAAGCATTTGTACTTTCTCGTATTCATAATATAAAGAAAGTATAGTAATCATCAAAAAAAAATTCGAACTCGAGATATTTACGAAACACCACTGTTTGGGTATTTTTGATTTCAAAAAGCACATTTTTGGAAAATGTCTGTCTGTCTATAACAATGATAACTCAAAAAGGCTTTGACCTAGATGGATGGAATTTGGTAAACGGTCTTTATACAAATTTGTAAATGCCTTTCAAATTTTGAGCAAAATCCGCTCAGAGGAACTAAATTTGTCCTGTTATTCGAATATAATTTAAAAAGATGACTGCGAAACGAAGAGAGCTGGACATATAAAATTTGATATACAGAATTAACATCTATAGATAGGTATCTAAAGATGTTAGATACCTATCTATAGATGGTATCTAACATTCCTATGCCTATTAGGTATCGAATTCCTATACCTATTAGGTATAGGAATTCGATAGGTATCTAAACTATCGAATATCTAAACTATATTCGATAGTTTAGATACCTATCGAATTTTGAGCCAAATTCAATAAAGGATTGACCATCTGTTAGTCTTTACTTTGAGAAACTTGAAACGCGATCAAAAACGCAATATACCAAATTTTGTAAGTGATTTTTTATTTTTTGCGAAATTTTCTGTTAAAATTTTATTTCAAACCATTGGGAAAAACTCGTCTAAAATACAAATTCGATTTTTGGATTTAGAAAAGCATGCCAGGAATAATCGTCCAATGACTCGCCAAGAATGACAAGATGAACTCAGTAAAAATGTCAATCAATAAATTTGTCAAAGGTTAATGTTTCTTGAAGAATCTTAATGAGAGACACAAAGAATATAAAATAACTTGACGTGTTCATAGCATTCTGTACCTGTTTA
The DNA here is from genome assembly GCA_026543055.1 of Argiope trifasciata. NCBI lineage: Eukaryota > Metazoa > Arthropoda > Arachnida > Araneae > Araneidae > Argiope > Argiope trifasciata. The sequence goes on from JAPMOQ010005754.1 coordinate 606,933, forward strand.
GTAGGTTTGAGGTTTAGATCCATGGTCCATGTGTTGAAGTAAACAAATTAGCTTAAATGATGCCAATCAGAGATTAAAAATCCCGCCTCTTATAACGATGCTCATTTGTGCATTTATTTTTGAATGAGATTATGGTTATTAATGACATTGTAATTACTGAGCTAAAATAATATACTTTTTCACAGGTTCAACCCAATGACACCTTTCTCGTCACAGCAGGTGGCAATAAAGTCGTAGTCTGGAATTTCACGCTTCCGAAGAAAGAAAACATCCATAAAAAACAGAAGGTGAAAAGGCTGGACAGCCATCGTGAACCGATCATGTGTACGACGATATCGAAAGATGGCACCCTTGCAGTTTCCGGTAATATATTTCGCTTTCATGAATTCAAGAAAATCGCATATTGAGCTTTCGAAATATCCATAAATTTCTGCAATTTATCTCATCTTTTTTTTAATTAATAAAAAATGCCAAGAAATGATTTCATCGCTTTATTTTTATCCAAAATAAAATATATCAGAATAAATAACTTGCAGCAATACGGAGCAACTAATAATATCAGCCGGCTTAGGAATAAAATATATACAACATTACAACTACAAAAGAAAGAAGAATATGAAATGTTTTAACTGTGTTTTTATCTCTCCAAAAGTTAATCTGGAAGCGAAATAGTTCCAGACAAGCAATATTCTAATAAGGCTTTCTAATTAATGAAAGCAAACTTAATAATTTATCAATTAATTAATATCTTTTCTGAAAATTATGTAGTACAAAATGCTGTACAATAGAAAAAGGTTCCATTAAATCTCCATATCTAAGTTATGCTTAATTAAATATTTCTCTGAATCACTTGATATAATGTTTACAAAAAAGAAGCATTTTTATTGAAGGTTTTTGTCTTTTTTTTTTTTTTTTAAAAAGTTGCAATTTACTGTTTAAAAGTAATGTTTTTCAGTGGTAATTGCCCAAGACCATAAAGTCACATATTTTTTTTTCAAAACAAACTAAGTTTAAATCTTTACAGGCTCTAAAGACAATCTCTTGAAAGTATGGAACTTGACGTCGGGGGAGGTCAGTCAAACACTTGATGGACATTCAGGTCCAATAACATGCGTGGCGTTTGCACCGAATGGTTTAAACGTTATCTCTGGATCGGAGGATACTACGTTGAGAGTATACGGTCTAACTCAAGGGGTTGTAGAAGCAGTTTTCAAAGTAGGTGCTTCAATATCTTTTAGAACAGTTCTCATGAAATTTATCATCTTTTAATTCTAAAAAAGCATTTAATGTCATAGAAATTTATTTGTAAGGGAAGATATGCATTTAGCTTTAGTGAATAAACGTTTAGTCCAAACTTCAATTATCTGTAGTTAAAAAAAGCATCAATGCCTTCGTCATTAATTTAATCTGATTTCATGCAAGAATTTAAATTATCTATACTTATAATAAAGCTCAATGTGTGCGAGTGTGTGTGTGTGTGTTGGCGCTCTACAGAACAGACCGTTGGACTTACAGCTACCAAATTTGGTACATGTATACCTTGGAGGTCGAAAATGTGCACCTCGGAGCCCTTTTTTCGAATTTTTAATTAGAATTTGAATTATTTAAATTTTAGGCGAAATTTCGACGTTTTTCCATTATAACTTCCGAAAATATTATTGCACAAACAAGATTTTTATATCAATTTAAAGATAAAAAAATTAGCTTTCTAACGGTATCAGTTTGAATAATTTATAACATAAACGACTATTTTTAACGAATTTTTAAAGAAATATTTTAACCATGCTTTTATCACGTGACTGGATAAAATAAATGAATGCCGGAAGTTCGAATAAAAAAAAACTATCATCGCAAAATAAATCTAAAGAAATGCAACTTTTAACACGTAACTGGATATAATAAAAGAAACATAAAATGTGATAATTTCTAAAAAATAAATGCAAAGCAAAGGATTCTATTATCTTTTGCAATATTTAAATCATTAATTGAATAAATTATCTTTATTTATACAGGATTGAATTTATACAGGATATGCATTCAAATTCCTTTCCAATGGCCAATTTGTAAAATATTATTAATAGGCATATATATTGTTTAATACTATTAATTTGATCTAAATGAAGTAAATAATTACATTTTATGCAGTTTGAGTCAAACAATGCATTTATAAATAATGAGTTTTAAATTTCTTCATACTTTGCTCTGTGAGCCATATTTTACAAAATATTTTTATTAATATTTTAAATGAAAGTTGCTACATCAATCAGTCTTCTAAATCAATCATTAAAACTAACTGATTTATAAAATTAAAGAATATTATTAGGAAAACGTGTTCTTTTAGAAATTTCAGTCCATCATCTTAAAGAAGATACTAATTTCAGGCCAATCAATGCCCAGAGTTACTTCAAGGCTAATGAATATGTGATTTAATTGAAAATTTTAGAACCCATTATTCATGGCGAACCAGCTGGTCGCCAAAGGCGGCTAGTTTGAAATAAATTTTCAAGTACTGATATAAGAGATCACGATGATTTGGGAGCAGTTCCTAGAATTTGCTATTAGTAATTCAAAAGTTGAAGAGCCAGTCAAGTTTCATTACATCACAAAAGTTTCTTTATTTAGTCTCATAACGACCCATTTATCTTCGTTTTATTCTTTCTGTAGCAGAAGAATAATGATGATGTGGTATGCATTAGTTATTAATAAGAGCTTTTAAAATATTCGCTGCTATAGGTATCTTGAAATAATCACGCTACTAATTATATAAAAATGTTGCAGTTGTTATTAATAAAAATGTTGGTTTAGGAATTTTTAAAAATTAAGCAGCAATTTTTTTTTAATATTTAAACCTCCGATTAATTAATTTTAATTTGGCCCCTTTAATTGCTTTCCAAAGCTATGAAAGGGGCCAAATGTGTTGTTATCGTCAGTTCACTTAGGTCGACTCACTTGCGGAATTCAGAATTAGGTGGTCAAACTCAAATTCTTCACTGGATTCGAGCAAAAGTAAAACCTCCGACTTTAATAGAAATGTATGTTTATTTTTAAAATCCAATGTTAAAAAGTCAAGTTAATATTTTCTTCCTGACATTTGATATCTATTTTTTTTTTCGAACACACTTCTTATTTCATGGGATATTTTGTTAACTGTGATTAGTTTCAAAATTAGCCAATCAATTTAAAGTAAGTTCAATTTAAATGAATTTAAAGTCAATTTATTTCCTTTAATAATTGAATATAACTATAGTAATTAAGTTCGTAAGAAACAAAGTTTCATTACGTCATAAAAGATTCCTTATTTCAGTCTCGCAACGACGTATTTATCTTCGCTTCATTTTATTCTTTCTATAGCAGTAGAATAAAAATTATGTGATATGCATTAGTTATTAATAAGAGCTTTTAAAATATTCCTTGCTATAGGTATTGAAAAATAATCAAGCTACTAATTATATACGAATGTTGTAGTTGTTATTAATAAAAATGTTAGTTTAGGAATTTTAAAAAATTAAGCAGCAATTTTTTTATGTTTATTTTCTTTTGCCTTACACAAGCTTGCAAAGATATCCGTTCTGAGCTCAAGAATTTGACAATTTTGCTTTATGGGTAAAATAATATAATTATTTATTGTTAAGGTTTAATTAATGCTTAAGTTATTAATGCTTTTGATTAACTTATTAAGGCTTTTGATTATTCACCTAGGCTTCGGTGTCATCAGACTACTACTCAAAAGGTGACCTGTCTCAGCTTCATAATAGAACGTTAAATAAATTAAACTAAATGCATATAATTTTTAAATTTAGTATTTGTTCATTTATATTGACTATTAATCATCCATATTTATCATTTAATTGAGATTTATAGTAATAGAGATAAAAACATTTATTATTTGTTTAAACAACTTTATACTCTGATGCTAATATGAATAGTTATATCTGTGTAATTCTTTGCTAAGATTAAATGCCACCATAAAAACAGTTAAATGTTATAAAATATTGTGATATCAACAGCTCTCATATCAGTAATGTTTGCATACAAACTTTTCATATAAATATTAATCTTTTCGAAATTTAGAAATTCTCCATACTATATCAAGGATTTTTTCATTTTTTAGATATGAACACTAAGATACTCTTCATATTATCGCAATCTTCCGACAAATACTCACAACGATTTCCACCAAACTACAATTTTTTCCAAGACAAATTTTGCCAAAAGGTTTTGCAAAAAATTTTATTTTTCACCGCTGTGCAAAATTACATCTGATTGGCGACATTCCATAAGCGATGAAACCGTAGTGTAATTTTAAGTCAAACCAAGTATTTAATTGAAGGCTGAATGGTGATAATTTCTTCTGTTTTAAAAGAGAAACTCTTATCCTATCAAATCAATTAATTTTTATTCATTTTCTTTAATATTCTGCGATTTTTTAAACTTTGCTCCCCATTTGCAGCATTCTTTCCATGCAACACGTATACTCTTTCCATTAGCACAAGACAGTGTAAGATATCACCACGATATTGTTTGATTTAATTAATGCGGAAAATATCGAAGGAGTATCGTAATCATGTTGTTGAGCATTTTTTATTATTAGGATCTTCTGATAATGAATCATTGATGCATGCATTCATATGAAATAAATCTAGTGTTATCAGCAAATTTGAAATTGATGAATACAAAATAACAATACAGTGCCGTTTGATATTATAATATGATTTTTTTTGCCATTCTTATTTTAATAATATTTTCTTAGGAACATCAGTCCAAAATCGTCAGCGTATGTATAGCCGCTGACAGCCGCCGAGTGCTGTCAGTTGATAATCAGGGTTACCACAGACTATGGACAGCTGACAATGGCAACCAAATGTATGTCTGCTCGAAATCAACCGTCTTGGTGACCATTCACAGCGATGTGGTATTTACAGTTTCGGGGAAGAATGACAACATGTAAGTAACCACATCAATGTTGTCATAAATTAGAGCTTAAGATGACAGACTATACATCGAAAACTGCAAGATGAATCGCTACGCCAGGATAAATCATTCTGAATAAGATCCTAATGTATTGAAAGGGATATACATAATCGCGAAAGACTGAGATTGGAAAATGTTAGTGTTATCCGGTGAATGTCAGCACATACCATAGTCAGTGAAAAACCAAATATTTCTTTACATTCTGGTACATTAAAACTATCTTTAGTATATGCCGATAAGCACATATAAGCTCTAAAGAGAGATGAAATGAAAAACTGAAAGGATACAGCAAGAGAGACAAACATAAGAGTTCAAATTATTTTTAATTAGTACGACTGTATATCGTCAATTGCATAATTTTTGTGTATAATTATTTTTATTTGCTAGGCGTACTGGCTAATATTATGATTCGTAATTTCTTCGCTTGATAGTGCTGAAAGTAAGGATTGGTTTAATGTCAACTTTTATGTTAGTTTGTTTCTAAGACGATATCTATTAAAACAAGGTGGATTGCAGTTGTCGAATTTGAGTAATATTGCATTGTATATATATCTGATTTGAAACAAAATAAAGAATATATGCGGCACATGTTGTTTTTATTGCTTAGTCAAAAGAAAAACACGAGTGCAAGCCAACGTATCTTTAGAGAAACTTACCTCAGCAATGCATTAACATAAGACATGTATTGGTTTAAATCATTCAAAGGTAGTTGTTTCACAATGCTGTATTCAAATTAATCAAAAAAGTATGTAGTACCATGAGCTTCAAAAATCAGGTGAAACAATGGCTACCATTCACTATTATCAATTGAGCCATTCATTGATATAAATAATTCAGATTGCACAGCAAGACACTGAAAAATGATCTTGCTACAATGCAAAGTCATTTTAATTACAAACCGAACGACTATAAAAAAATGATATTCACAGGAGAATATGGACATCTGCCAAATAGATATCGTCTGTCTCAATAGCATATATGAACAATATATATAATACGATATTTTTAAACACAAAATGTAAATCGATATTTATTCTAGTTATTAACATTTTATGAGTGAAAATTGTTTAATTATATTGAGCTTTTTCTAAAACTTAAGCTGAGAAAAAATGTATTACATCATCAACTGTATGGATTAATTCTAGAAAATTATTAGATATTAATTCTAGCAAATTATGTTTCTCCATATAGTTCAATTTAACTTGTCATGCAATATAGAATAATCTTAAACAGAATGTACAGGAGAAACTCGGAACTCAGTATAACACATTTCCGATCGGTGAGTATTGAAGCATTATATTTATGCGATGGGAGATTTTGAAAGCAAATAATATCATCTGATGTTCGTAATAAAAAAAAAAAATTGTTTTCTGATGGGTACCAGCATTTCGATTTGATGTCCAAAATCGATAAAAATCTTATGCATCAGTAGTAAGTTTGGGTTTAAATCGGACTTTCAGTGCACTTAATAAACAAAATATTACACATACAAACTTTATAATACAAATATTTAATAATACCAGCGGGTGACCGAGCTCCGCTCGGAAAAAACAGGCATCGAAGCTAACTCGAAGATTTAAATTTTCAATTGTGATTTATCAAAACAATACATGCCATAAGAAAATTTGTGAAATCATTGGTGAAAAGATAACAGGTTAAACCTCGGCTTTTCATCGTCCACCAGCGATGTCATGTCTTGATGTTCCATTGGAAATCCCCATCTGCACTGGTCTCTTCCATGTTTGCTGACCATGCACGGAGCGTTTGGGTTCATATCACCACACGTTATGGATCATCCATTTCGAGATCAGTTCCTTGAGTTCCGGATCATCTTCTGGAAACTTTATTAGTTCGCCATATTGGCTATAGATGGCAGCACGTTACCGCTTGAAACCTATTAGCCAAAATGGCGAACTAATAAAGTTTGAAAATATCCTATCTGTAACTCCGAACTGCTCGACCGTAGCGCTTCAAAACCGGCGCCAATCGATTCCTCGTGGCCAAAAACCCCAGACCCCCAAGTTTACCGGAGTTTATTAATTCTGGGGCGATTTCCGACTTGGCAACCATTCCTCGTATTATTGTATAAGATTAATGAACTATCCCAAGGCAAAAACAATTGAATACAATATGTAGAAAAGACACTGAAATAAAATACCACACAAACACAGGTCAGTCAGCTATCTTTCGATAGACAGTAAGTCAAAAATGGATGCAAGGGCACCTATAAAACAATAATCGTTTTTAAAAATGTTGTCTTTCTTCATTTTTTTCGTGCTTTACGAGCAAATGGGCATTTTCACACCAACTGCAGAAAGTCATATAAAAAGTGTGAATATAATGAACCCTTACTCAACGAAACCTATAATAAGGAAGCTAGATGAAGTGTCAACACTTTGCTAACATCAAAAAAAAGTTCTTGTATCATATTCATAATCAGCTGTGAAGCCAGAAAAATGGACTGTCCCTAAAATTCGCGAAATTGGCATCAGTGTGAAAGAATATTACATCGTGAACTAATAAAGTGACTAGCTACCAAAATAATTAAAAATCACACATTAAACTCTACTTGCTGTGTATCTATAAAGTTTAAAAAGCACAGTTATTCTCTCAAATTTGATATGAAAGGAACTTGAATCAGAATTAGACAACATTTAGAGAGTGAAATTGGATAGCATATAAAATAAAAAATTATTTACTGACGCACTGTTGTTGGTGTTGTTTCCATTAAATGCAAGCCACTGCTTTCATTATACAGTGAAACCTCGTTACAACAATATTTTAGGGACCAAATAAATATATTGTTGTAGAGAGGCATATTGTTATATCGAGGGCCCACATATTTTGAGCATTTAATAATAGTTTTTTTATTATTATTGGTTTAAGGTGCATAACATACAACTTTTAAGTCTATATTTAGAAGAAATTAATTTGTAAAATACTAATAATAGTGGTTTAAATACTAAAAATATAAATAAATAAGATAAGTTCAGAAAATAAGCACAAAAATATTCACATACCTGAAAACCCTTTTTATTGAAATTAATCCAATATTTTTGTTTTTTTATTCATTTTTTTAACTGTTAAGTTCACCAATACCAATTTTCGAATAAGTTGACGATTGCTTGACCGGTTTTTGAGGGTAGAAACGGAAAATAGCTGGCGACATTTCACCGTGTGATAAGGCCTTTAGGGAACAATATCACGTGAAAGAAAGAAAAGTTTAAACCAAATGTTTCGCGTAGAACTCAAAATCGTTAAAGACCATAAAACAACCTTTGAACTCACTTTTCAGTACGTCACTTAACAACACCCCGCCTCCATCTCCCCCTGTTCCTCTAACAAAGTGCACTTGTTCTGTGACAAGGTGATCAGACAGGTCTAGATGTCCTTAAACCTTATCAGAATTCCAAAGCTTACTGGGAAATGAGACTAGGCATACATTTACACTTCACCCACTCCAATTCCCAAAAGGGTGGTCTTCATCTGTTTTGAAATCTGAACAATAGCTATTTATTCAGGGATAAGTTGAATATCCACGATGAGTCTTAATAGACGGAAAAAATAACAAAAGAAAACAAAAAAAAAGCATTTGAAAATCAAAATATTATTATAAAGGGAGAAAATAATACTGAAATTTAGATTGAAAAAATCGTTTTACAGAGGTTTATTGTTCTAGAGAATATCGCAATATTGAGGGGAGATTAACATTAGTTTATATGCAAAATCACCGGGACCACAAAACATTATTGTAGTAGAGGGAGTTATTGTTGTATCGGGTATCGTTATAGCGAGAGTTTACTGTATATGAAATGTTATTTCCATTTTCATATTACAATTCGTTGATGGGACGTACTTCCTTAAGGAAGGATTGTACCGTGACCGGTGAGGGTCATTAGGATTTAACTGCAGTTCGTGCCAGAGTTGTCGTCACGGCAATCCGGTCATTCAGGTTTATTCGTGTGTTTTCGGGTGGGTCGGTGTAGTCAGTCCATAATTACAATAATTTGTTGAGGCATTTACTTTTAATCTATACTTATAATAAAGCTCAATGTGTGTGTGTGTGTTGGCGCTCTACAGGCCAGACCGTTGGACCTACAGCTACCAAATTTTGTACATGCATACCTTGGAGGTTCGGAATGTGCACCTCGGAGCCCTTTTTTCGAATTTTTAATTAGAATTTGAATTAATTAAAATTTAAGCGAAATTTTGACGTTTTTCCGTTATAACTTCCGAAAATATTATTGCACAAACATGATTTTTATATCAATTTAAAGATAAAAAAATTATCTTTCTAACGGTATCAGTTTTTTTTAATTTATAACGTAAGCTTCTATTTTTAACGAATTTTTAAAGAAATAATTTAACCATGTTTTTATCACGTAACTGGATAAAATAAAAGAATGCCGGAAGTTCAAATAAAAAAAAATTATCATCGCAAAATAAATCTACAGAAATGCAACTGTCAGCACGTGACAGGATAAAATAAAAGAAATATAAAATTTGATATTTTCTTTAAAAAATAAATGCAAATGATTCTATGATCGTTTGCAATATCTGTATCATTAATTCCATAAATTATCTTTATTTTACTGTAAACCTGATTGAATTTAGACAGGATATGCATTGAAATCCGAACTTAATGGCATATTTATGTAATCGTTTGCAATATCTGTATCATTAATTTAATAATTTTTTCCCTTTCTCGCTTTTTTTGAAAAAAAAACATATTTCATATTTTGGCAACATCATCGATAAAAACATTTTTAATATTTTGGTAGCATAACCGATAGTTAAAACTGATTGATTTATAAAATTAAAGAACATTATTAGGAAAAGGTGTTCTTTTAGAACTTTTCGTCCATCATCTTAAAGAAAATATTGCTTTCAGGCCAATCAATTCCCGGAATTACTTCTAGGCTAATGAATATGTGATTTAATTGAAAATTTTAGAACGCATTACTCATGGCGAACCAGCTGGTCGCCAAAGGCGGCTAGTTTAAAATAAAAAGAAATGATATATTTTACCATTATTTTGTTGTAAATTATTATTAATATAGTTAATTCCTTTTTAGACTTAAATTTTGGCCTTTAATGGATGTGGACGTTGAGATTAGCGTAAGTCACAGCGATTCTATCTTGTGTTACCTGGTAAGTCATGACTGTGAGACGGTCATCACAGGATCGAATGATATGTCCTTGAAGGTCTGGGAAGTTGCAACAGGAAAACTCACTCAGGTAAAGTTCCTTAGGGTTATTTTCTGCGTTCTAATTAACAAATTTGGAGCATAATTTTTATTTCGTAATTAAAACATATATGCCTCTTTGTTTTATATACGTATTTACCATATTTTGGAAATTAAAATTTTCATCATACATCATTTTATTGGGAGTAATCTTTTAAATGATTAATTAAAAATTTTAAACATGTATGAGCTATTTTATTTTTAAATTCTTGTCATTTTTAATGATGTATTATTAGAGTTAGCTTAGTAAAATAGTAATTACTTTCATTTTTTTTTTTTTTTAGAATTTTAATATATATATTTTTATTTCCACGGCGACTTGATGTTAAAATCTCGATTTTCAGATCGGAAAGTCCTAGATTAGAAATTCAATTCCATTGAACGTAGAGCTAAGTAAGCGGGTCTGGTGCACTCTAAATCCGTCAAGATCAAATTTTCTCCCGTTGGTTCAGTGCTGAAATTTGGAGAGCCACTTCCAGCACAGATGTTGTCCTCGTCATATGATCGTGGCTTAAAATTACTAAGCCCATCCCAAAAAAGCTATAGATTTACTTTGAAACGAGACATTAATACAGTTAAACTAATTCTAATAAATATTTATTAAAAAGTAGTACTTCTTACCTAACAAAGAGTTTTCTTTACAATTTTCAAAATCAATATGATTACAATGTAAAATAAATTAAAAGCTTAAAGAAAAAATATTAAGTACAAAGTAAATAATTATCGATTCAAGATTTTTTATAAAATTCCTTTTGTACTAATAACTTGTACTAGTTATTCCGGCTTTTAAAGTTTTTAAGAACAAATTTTGGGGAGCAAAATTTCGTTACTGTTTGCAATTGATTTTTTTTTTTATTTCCATGAAATGAAGTTGCCATAAAATTTGTCTAATAGAAATATTGTCATGACTATTTTTTCCCAACACAAAAATGTTACATATGAAAAAGATGTAAATCTTTATCTAGTAAAATAAGCAATAACGTTAACATGAAATAAATGGAAAAATTGAACATTTTATTTTATTTTTCATTTTAAATTGCTCAAACATCTTTCTGAAGAAAATTATTCTTATATTTCACTCCTAGGTGCTTGCCGGCCACGAAGGTTCAGTTACATGCGTTGCTGGTGCACCCTTGAGTCCTTCTTTAGTTGTTTCAGGCTCCTCAGATTGCACTTTAATACTCTGGGATATGCTGACAGGTACAGATAATCTGACCTTCAGAGGTCACACCGATACCGTCAAGTGTGCCTCACTTACACCAGATGGATCTACTCTTTTGTCAGGTAATTTTGTTAATAAGTAATATTGTAAAAAAATAATATTGTTGGAAGAGATAAAAACTATTTCTTTAGACTTCATACAGTATTTTTAGGCAATTTTTTTTTTCTCGCATTCAAAATACTCATTTTGATGCAATAATGTTGCTTTGGATTTGACTTATACTAAATCCCAAAACTCTCCTCTTCAAAAATATTAAATAAAAATTTAATTTTACTTCTACTTTTGAAAACATATTTATTGTTTTGTGCTTTTGTCACCCTCTTTTAGCTATCTAATTTTTCCTACCAATAATTTTTAAAACTTATTTTATGGAATTCTGTTATTATTCTATACCAGAAAAATTTCAACGAATTTAAAACCCTGATATTTTTAGTATTCTATCCGAACCTTAACAATAAATTTGAGAGTCTATGACTCCTTTTTTAAAAAAATCACCTAATAAAATAATTTTTAAGAAACGGGAAAATTCTCGAGAAAAAAATGAACATTCTCTAATTAACACCTTAAAATTCAAGAAATCGGCATATTTTTTAAAAACGATTCTACATATTAGCTTCCACTATTCCTAATTTCATGCATAATTATTTTCAACTGTTACTATTAGAGAATGCTTCTATTTTCATCCATGTATTTATTTAGAAAGAAATGCAACAAATATGAAACATTTAAATGATTATGAAATATGTATAATTCCTTCGCATCTTACTTAACATTTTCTTTATAAAAGTAGTTAAAGTGGTCTCACAGAAACTTTTGCTTGTATTTTCTAATAAATGCCTGATATCCCTTCAGAAAAAAAATTGTGGACTTTGCGTAAGACAAATTTTTAGTGTCTCACAAATGAGAATTTGTTTCATAATATTGAAAAGAAAACTAAATACCCATTTTGAACTCTCTTTTATCGACCAATTTTGACCATTTTTTGAACACAAAATTAGATCTTTAAAAATAAGATCAAGAACAAAATTTCATTCATTAAGTCATTTCATTTCTTGGTTAATGATTTTACAATCAATGCACAGTAGGGACAGCCCTCTGATAAGATTTTATTTAAAATATGATATAATTATCTATTAGAATCGTATACAAAGTCTCATTTCTGTAGAACTGGGCGGGATAAAATGCCCATTCAATCCCATTTGGATCAGTGTCTATGGAACTAATTAAGAAAAGTAATGTTTAAAGTATAACAGTTAATTTATTTAGAGTAAACAAAATAAACAGGATATGAATAACTAAAACAGGAAGGTTTTATGATTTCGAATAGGTTTCGTCTTAAATTGAAAAATGTATTATTCGATATTAATATACTTTTTCCGAGTTAAGTAATGGCGAAGAGAAATTTAAACAAAGAATAAAGTAAACAGAAATAATAATAACAAAAAAATATTTAAAAAACTGAAGAACGGGTAGGGGGAGATTTCAAGATATATGCGACTTTGATTGAAAACTTTTGTGTTTTTGCATAGTTCTTTCCCGAAACGAAGATAAAATGTTTGAAGTACACACACACACAAAAAGAAAAGAAATAAAGAGAAAAAATACCGCCATTATCTATTTAACAAATTCTAATGTTTTTTAACATATTGCTACGAATAAAAGAATTTTAAATGGTAAATTCATACAACATCACATTCATCATATTTTTAAACCCCATCAAATTTACTATATTTTTTAAAAATAGGGAATTTGATGGCGTTTTCTTTCTTTTGAGTGATTAAATTTCAAATGTTAATCGTTCCGAAATTCTCTAAAGGTTCTTCCGATAACACGATACAACTGTGGAATATTCATACTGGTGAACGTATCAGCATGTTGGACTTGCACGCTCAGCTGATATCTTTAACCAGCAGCTTTAATCTGAATCACATTGTTGCCCAACTCGCCAAGAGTTCTTCTGTGCCGATCCTCCGACTTCAGAACAATCCGGCAAAAGGCATAACTTTAGACATGCTGCCAGGCCATCAAGATGACTCGAAAAATTCTGGTAAGATTTAAATGATAATAAAATTATTTTTTAAGATGTTAAGCAGATACATTGGTTTGGCTTGTTAACAGCTTTGATTTAACGGACTAATGGCGAAAATTTTAAATTCAAATTATTAAATAATATTAAAGACTCGTAGAAAAGGATTTGCTTTCTACTTAAGAAGAGAGCGCTTTCGAACAAAATTCCTATTAGCACAAAATGCCGAATAATATTATTACAATATCTTCGCGATATTACGTATATCGAACAACATCGAGGGGATATTGTACAATATTTTGTGCCAATAAGGATATAATATTAAGTACTTGCATCCAAGGGTGTCTGATAATATATTAAAAAAAATTATGTTAAAAAAATTCCCATTCCGGGTTCTCTAATCTTAATATTCATAAATAAAGGCAATTCGTATTTATATGAAGTACAGAAGATGAAACAACTGAATTCATTGGATTTATTAAATATAACATAAGCGTTTCTTAACCAGTGAATGATCTAATCTATATAAATAAAAATGAATGTTTGTCTGTATGTCTCTTATGCGTTGCCATACCTTTCAACCAATTGTGATGTAACTTAATCAAATTATTCCTGACACCTACAGGAGGGTTATAGACATATCTAAATTTTTTTTTCAAAAAAAAAAAATTCGAATCTCAACCACATCTATTTACATAGGATTAATCTCCAAATAATTCACCGAGGAGATACAATAGTGTCAGTAGAAATGCTAAATTCAAGTTAAAGTTTAATCTTTTGTAGCTATTGCAGGCAAATTCCATGCAGGTCATTCTCAGAAGTAATAACTTTATTACAGATTAAGGGAGAAAGTTTTGGAGAGAACGATATTGGAGGTTTCAAATTTTAATTAAAATTTTGCTTACATTTTAGCGTTTTTCGTAATAACTTCCGAAAATATAAGTAAAAATAATTTTGCGCTATCTCAATTTTCAAAATATTATCTTTTCATGTTATATTTTCTGGGTTTTATCAATTTTAAAAGTAAATATTTTAATCACGTTTTCAAACATTAAACTTGAGAATTCTGAACGAATATTAAACGAATCACGAAATACTATAATTTCTTTCATTACTATTCTTAAAGAACAATCTTTACAATTCTAAGAGAATACACAAATCTATTATATAATAATGGTTTTTTTTTCTTTTTATTTGTAGAATAGAATAATAAAAACGAATAAATTCTATTCATGCTTCTCTTTTATATATCCTTCAGTTTCAATGAATACATATTTTCTGCCAGAAAAAAAAAAAAAAAAAAAAAAAAAAAAAACTTCATTTTTCCTATCATTTTTAATTAAACAACTATTTTGAATTCCAAACGATGATTCTAAGATTATTTTCCTTTTTCCTTATTTAATAAGATTTCCAAGATTTCTTCTACGGCAGCAATAAATTTAACAAGGAAACTAATCAACTACACAATAAAAATGTTGTTATTGAAAATATGGAAACGTGCAAAAACTTATTTTTAGATGATAATTTTTTTTTTTTAAATATTGGAAGTACTACAAAATCCATAGCAAAATTTACATACACCATGATTAAAGTAACATGAAAAGTTGACTAATATTTACAGATGGTTAACTGCTAAGATAATTCATAAGTTAAGTAATTCATGTGTTGACAAACACTGACTTCCTATTTATCTAATATTTTATTATTAATTAGCTTTTTTTAATGGCAATACTGTATTTAATACAAATATCTCCTAAAAGTACTGAGAAAATAAACATGTAACAATTCATTAGATGAAACTATCAATAGTATAATTCTAATATGTACATTTAAAGCGAACTGAAACATTTTCTGCCTTTTAGGACCATCAGGTGTGCTTCCCAAGAGAGTTATGCTAAAAGGAAATCTAAAGCGAGAACAGTCATTCGATTCACTCTATTGGGAACTGAAAGCGAGTTCTCCACGACATGATTTCCTGTCTAACTTGGATGACCTGAAACGCTCTACAGCTGGAAGCGTGTGGGATGGAACAAAAGCACGATTAACAGGTGGCATTCTTCGACCCTCTGATCCGTTGAGCATGCAACCCAAACCTAAGCTTGCCAAACATAAACTGCTCAAGAAACAACAAAGTATGTTCGCGTTTTTTCCTGACCACAACCAGCCGACCCAAAACATGGCCAGGGACCTAGAGACAAGAAAAGCAGATCTTCTGGCAAAAATACAGTCTGCAAATCGTCAACTGTTAGATTCTCCAGCAGAAAATCCCGGTGAGGCTGATGGAGATCAGGAACAAAAAGGTGCAGATGTGACTGATTCGACAATATGCGCCATAGCATAAATCTGATGGAAGTCAATGGTTCCTCTTCCTTATGCATTTCAAAGAAACTCTTTTTCTTATGAAAAAGAATTTCACGAACAAGTGTGTCGTCAACACATTCACCAGTTGTTGCTTCAATTAAGCATATAGGAACACGAATTATTAAACTCGATGAGTGTGTCAAATCAAAGCTAGTCATGTTTATGTGTTCATAGGTATGTGCTGAACCACGTATTTAAAGTATGTATCGAGGAATTGTACTAATGATAGTACACGTTTGAAGGAAGTTAATATGGTCAAGGCATGTATATTATAGAGTTTAAATGTTCCATTATGTTTGAACTTTTTATTAGTTTCTTCTTTGCAATGGATTCTTAGTACAATAAAGAAGGCACTAAACGGCAAAAAGCCATCATTAATTTCGAATAAGGCAAAGAATGGTGAAAGCGGCAGTTTGTCGTAATAAAAATGCTATAGGTTCTTTTCCATCCTCAGAGGGGATCATATAATTAAGTAACGAGTAAAACGAGTCAGCAGAAAAGTAGCAGTATGAGATTACAGCAATATTTCCTTCGTTCTCGGAAGAGATATGAGTATGTAACAAGAAAAATTAGTCAGCTAAAAGAGAGTGGGTACATCGTGGAGCAACTTTAATAAATGAATTTTAATGACTACAGTGATATTAAAAAAGTTATGAAAGAAATGTTCTTAAGTATTTACTGAAAGAAAAATATAGTTTTTAGATCAATACCACTCTGTCTCATGATACATAAATCGTATTTTCATGTCTGTATCAATCAATGTGCAAATGATATGAAGAATTTAACTAGCTTGGAGACATGCCAGGCTGCGACAGACATCCAGTTTGAATGTGCTATAGACATTGTTTTTATAAATTCTATAAATTTCCATGGTGTAGAACAAAGTTGCTCCTTTCCTTTTTTCTGTTTTTTTTGTTTTTTTTTTTTACCCATTCAATTTTATGTTGATAGAATAAGATAATTATCTGCATGTGGAATGGAGTAAAAGAATTTCAACTTCAATCTTCGTGTAGAAACAATTATTCCGAATTCTTGTTCCTCGTATATATATATATATAGACTTTTGTAAACAGGGGATGATTTACTGTTATCTTTCCAAAAAATTAACAGGTCGAATTTTCAAAATAACTTTGAAAATCTTGAATTTTTGAGATTTTTTTGAAGGGATATTCTTTTAATTTAATTTTATTTAATTATAAAGGGGGTACATATGAGTTTAGTACCTTTCTTAATATTTCAGGCTTATGAACCGGTTTTTCGTAATATAATTTTAAAAAGCCTGCATATTTTTTTTAAGTACTTGAAACAATTATATCTTCCTGGCTGGGTTGAAATGAAATTCAGCTTTTCCCAACTAATCAGTAAGCATGAGACATAATGGATTGTTTGTAAAAAGTGGATAATACGATCCACAAATAGAAGAAAATAGCAAAAATTAAATGAAATCAGTAATGCAGAATGTTGGTTTAGGGTATTCTATTGATGGTTGTTGCTGATTCGAAAAAATGTAATGTATTTGCTACCCCAATTGAAGCCTGATTTAAAAGAACTATTTTAAAAGATTATTCAGTTAATTAGTTTGTTAATTTGTTATCTCTTAATTTTAGTAGAGAAGGGAAAATCTAATTAGGGAGTAAATGTGAAACACATGTGATACACACGATAACAAACAGGTTTAAACATCTGTCCAAAAACATAGCATTATTTTTTAATATTCATTCATTTTGAAGATTCAAAATTGTATTCTTAATTATTAAAATTATTCCTTCAAGAGGCTATAGTTACTTGCATTTCTTCATTAAGACTATATAATCTACATGTCTTACTTCTTGACCAAGAGACTCAACGTCAGTGGAACAACCAGAAATTGGAAAATATGGAAATTTTGAACAATTTAGAAATGTAAAATTGTTACAGGCAGTTTTAAAAACCTTTAGTACTGTTGATAATGTTTTAGAATGTTTCTAAGAAATGTCTGGTAATGCCACTGCTCTGTGAGATTATCTATGCACATTCTTATACTTTGACGTTGAAATATATGTTGTGTTGGTAGCAATAAGATTTTATAGAATAGGACATTTTTAACAACTTTCATTTTTCTTCACATTTTAGGAACTAACAGAGTAGTGCTCTGTTCCTTTTAATAATTCAAGATTACAGAAAAAAAATTTAAAAGCATCGAAATATTTAAAAATTATAGAGAGAACTTAGAACTATGAAACAAAGCTTATGCTAAATAAAATAATATGAGCTTTAAACAGAACAAAATAATTTGCATTTTTAAATTTCACTAATACTGCAACTTTACAAAGATTTTAATGCAAAATTATTCTAATTAAATCTCACATTCAAAATCTGATAATTCGTAATAGGAGATCCTCAAAACAACTTTTAATAAGAACAGATATAATTTGATAATGTTAAAGGAAATCTTTTAATTAATAATAGGGACCAAATTTTAAAAATAAATGAATTTTCCTTTTGCACAGCAAGCAGAAAAAATACCAGTTTAAACAATATGCCAAATAATTATTTGATTAAATTTAAAGGAAAAA
Organism: Argiope trifasciata; assembly: GCA_026543055.1. Lineage (NCBI taxonomy): Eukaryota > Metazoa > Arthropoda > Arachnida > Araneae > Araneidae > Argiope > Argiope trifasciata. Next base: position 625,314 of record JAPMOQ010005754.1, read on the forward strand.
AGAGTCATAATACTCACTACAATGTCTTTCAATAAAATTTATATATTTATCTCACTGTAGATAGCACCAAAAATTGTAATAAAATATAATTATTACATACATGCAAATAACAACCTAAAATTATTCTTAAAACCTGCAATGTGTCTCCAGCATATACTTTAAAAATTTTTCTAATAAGAATGTAATTAAAAATTTAAAAAATGAAGGAGTAATAAGTATAATTCAAATAATAAACTAATTCAAAAATAAATAATAAACTAATTCAAAATTTAATTCTTATATTCAAGTAATAAATGAAAATACAAAAAACAACCAATTCATAGATGAATATTTTAAAGATAAATTTATTCACATGATATGGAATAAAAGCAAATATGAAACAGATTACTTTGCAGTTACGATTCTCTTATATAAAAAAGTGACAGACATTAGTAAGTTATAAAGAAATTCTAAGCTTTTCTAGGTTTGGCTTTTCAATATTATTCATTATCATTCATACAATAGACTATTTGTTAATAATCTACTAAAATCAGATATTCATAGCATAAAAGTTTTAAGTTATTTTGCCATGCAATTAACTAATCATGAAGTACAATAAGAAATTATAAATAATTAAAATGTATTAAAAAATTCATTTAGAAATAAGAATTTTATAACCAAATACATCAACGACTCTAAGAAAACTTGGTAGTTATCTTCCAAAAAATAATTATATCCAACCATACTTTTCATAATTTATTTAGCTTAAATTTAAATGGAAAAATAATTTTGTGCACTAATGTATTTCTTAGTTAAACAGATAGGAGACACATTTAAATTTTTAGTTTATTGGTAAACCTGAAAACTGATAACCTATTATTACTGACACATCTTGTGTTTTAGAATACTCAAAATATTTGAAAACATAGATACTTTGATTTCTGTGCAGTATTTAGAGTTTGATTTTAGTACTAATAAGCTAGAAGTCATTGTGTAGTAAATTTTTCATGTAACAATCACCTAAATAGTTTAATACAGCCATAAGTGTGGTGCACAAAGTATATCTGAGCTTGTGTATATAGCGATCAACTGAATTAAATTTGGATGTTTTATAGATAAGGTTAAAATGAAAGCAGGTTAAGCTTGCTTGCAATGCAATAAATTACAAAAGAAGATATCAGCATAGTTTATCTAAAATTATTTGAATGAAGTGAATAGATAAATTTATTATAATTCATTAATGCTCAAAATGACATGTAAATTTTATGAAACAAATGTATAATTGTGAATCTTAAATATTCTGAGAAATATTTGTTTTAAGACATTATGATTGAGACTTTGTATTATTGTATTTCACAGCTGGGAGATAGTGATATGTAGGAAAAAAAACTGGTATGAAATGGTAAGTTTAAACCATAGTTGTAACAAAGTATTTGATATATTGTTAAGAGCTATGTTCTTTCAGTTAAAATATGTTAATTCCTATTTGTAAAATATTCATTAAGCCTATTGAATCTATAGAGCAAAATCAAAGGGCAGATTATAATTAAAATGTTATATATATATATATGAAAAGTAAAAGCAATGTTATATATAATTAAATTTGTTGTTCTGATATTTTACCATAAAAAATTAACAAATTACTTTGATTGATAAACTGCATGAATAAAATCGTTAGTATGCTTTATAATATTTATGAGCAGATACAGATTCATAATAAAATACTTAAATACATGTTTATTAAATAAAACATACAGAGGTCATACACCCTTTGTAAAAATTTGAGATAATGCAATAATGAAAAGGAAAAAAATATATTTTTGTACTTTACTTTTAAAGTTGCCAACCTTTTTCTGACTATTGAAATACTGAATCACTAATTCAACAAGAACTGACATACATTGGTTTAATAATAATGATCCATATTTACTGAAACTTGAATGAATCATTTATAGAAAACTCAATAGTATTTGAAATTAGAAACTAGTGCATAAAATATTTAATTGCATTATTTTTTTCTTAAAAATTCTTTATAAAATAAAATCATTTTGGCTGTTGATATTTATAATGCTAAAGAGTGATACATTCTAAATCATGAGAGATAAAGGATCTTTTTTATTCACTACTGACTTGCACTCAAAATTTATATAAATTTTTTTGCACTGCTTTGAGTGTCAAAATGTGTTCAAAGTGTACATCAGTGATGTAGATAAAATTTGTATGGTTGATGCTAATAAATATATTTGCATTCTTTCAAAATGGTGTTGAAAAATTATTTATATGCACTTTTTTGTCAGTGTTATAAAACTGTTTTTACCGTCTGAAAGTAAATAATATATAAAGATTTATGGTGAAAAAACAACTGCAATATTATGCTATTAAATCAGATAACAGAAAAAGCATGCATAATAAAAGAATTTTTTGTGTATCAGTTGAGCATGAACTGATGTAACTTTCAAATTTAGCATCAAACATCGATTAAAAATTTTTTGTTTCAGTTACATAGCCAAGAAAAGTAACTTCGAATATTGCAGTAAAATAAGAGGTAAGAATTCTGTCTTAACAGGTGGAACAATCATAATTAAGACTTCATTACAGCCTTTTTTTTTTTATTGGCATATTGTTTTTTTAATCTGATTTCATCAGCTTACTAATTTAATTTGAAAATTTACCAATTAAAAATAAGATTTCACTGAGATTTATTAATCAAATTTGCATTATTGTATAGTTAAATGCTTATTATTATACTGAAATATCTTTAATTGCATTTTAATAAAAGAGATATTGTCAAAATAGCTTCACACTCAAATTTTCCAAATTTATATAAAAGGAAAATACATTATGAAATGATTTTTTTTGGTGTGGGCGGGATTTAAACTGCATTATGTTAGTAATAATAAAGGTAATCAGGTACCTGAGATATCAATTGTAACTCTTTTTTTTTTTTTTTTTTTTACGATTTCTGATACATTCTATGTAAGCACAATTCAGCTTGCTAAAGGCAAAAGTGATAAACTGTAAATTCAGTTACAACAAATATTTTTTTAAATTCTTATTTAGTTAATTATAAAGAATCGATAACTCAATATTAAATTCAAATATAGCTGAAAAAAGCATTTTCTAAAATTTAAATTATGGCTTCTTTCTTGTTCTAATTTGTTAAGAATAAGATTTAAGTTAAATTTTTTTTTAATTCTTTCAAAAATGTTATTCATTTATTTCATCAAAATGTAATTATTCAGAAATTTACAACCTTGATGGAAATATCTGTATTGCTTAACCTTCAAAATAATAAAAACATTAGTTAAGAAATTTTTTAAACAGTAAGGCAGAAATAAATATGCATAGGCTTCATTAGTATAATTTAAATTCCTAATTTCAAATAGTTTTAAAGAAAACTACAGGCAAGGAATTCTTAACTAAATTAAATCAATTGGTTATTCCAGTTATTTGTTAAAATTATGAAATTATGGGACATAAATCTCAATTAATGAATCAACTTCCTAAATTTCATTTTTTAAACAGATATAAATATATATCTTAATTTAAAAATGCTCAAATTTTCTGTAACTATAAAAATATAAATGTAATAACATTTATTTTTAAAATTATACTACTTATTTTAGCATGTTAAATTTTGATTATCATTACAAGACCTGCAGTTCAATCACTTAGATCTAAGTAAAATGAGTGATACATTTTTAGCAACTTAACATATAAATTTTATAAAAGTTATTATTTATATTTAAAAAGAAATGTTTCTGTAATTAAGTATTATATACCGTAATTACAAAATAATAACTTTTATAAAACAACACAATAACTTTTAACAAAATAATAACTTTTAATATTGTCAGCATTAAAAAAAGGCTTTTAAGTACTTATTATCAGTTCTGCAATAGTTAAATTTAATTTTCACATATAGTTAAAGAAATATTATCACACGAATTATAAAAATAATACATTTTAGACTCAAAATTCTAATTTTTTAAAAAATTGTTTTCTATAATGTTACCTTTATTGTTTATCAAAAATAATCTACTATAAATTATACTTCCATATAGATTTATAAAAATGAAAACTATTCCCATAAGGAAGGAAATGCCAGCATCTTTTTTTGACAGTAGGAATATATTTAATAATTATAAATATCTTGCTCGTGAATAAATCTTTTCTTTGTCAGCTTTTCAACTAGAATGCCAGTTCAAGTAATTGAAGATTTTTTTAACTGGTTTTGTAATAACAAAATTGTCTTTGCTATTGAAGTAGAAACAAACAGGGGAATAGGAGCACTTTAGATAATAATATGCATAAAATAACATTTAAAAGAAAATGTTACTGTGAGGTGACATTTTAAACTGATTATTATTTGGCTTTTCCAACAAAAATACTACATTTAAAAACAGTAAAAATCTTTATTTCAATGTTAGTATCTACAAATGGTATAAGACTTCAAAAATATACAAAACCCTACCTTTAACCCTTAAGTGTATAACAAATACAACATATATTCAAACTACAAACTTTTTTTTTAATACAAACTTTCAAAATGTATCATTTTAAGTCACAACATATAGTAAGAAAAGAATAAATGGAAGGTATAAGCAATGAAGCACACACATTGTTCAAAAGATATGCTTTGTTTCAAACCATCTTCCTATAATAAAGACCACATTATTAATTTTTAATCATTGCAGCTCATAAATTCTCTATTTATAAAACTACATTACACACAACCTCTATATCAATTTTAAAAATTTTTATTTATTTATTTATGAATGCAGATAGCTTATAGATATGTTTTGAATGATTATCTAGAAAATTTATAAAATAAATTTTAGATCTCAACAACAGGTTAACTTTGCCAATATTCATTGCTAATTGATTAGAAATAAAACTAAACAATCAGAAAATCGTACCACTGTTTCTGAAGTATAATTTTGAAAAACACTTTTTGTTGTTACAAAATGGAGTCCATAAAGTTTAACTGGCATAACTAAATTAACCTTATTGATACTGTCAATAGTTACCATATTAATAAAATATCAGTCAGTTTTGTTTAACGAAATCTTGTCAAAACAAATGTTATTTAAAATTGTTTTGCAAAATAATTATTAATATACCCTAATTAGTTAACTGCGTTTGCAAAGTGAAGAATTTAAATGACAAAGAAACTCAGTCCATTTGCTGAATAATACTGCAGAACTTCAGGTAAAATTTATTTTGCAGTATCTGGTGGAATGGCCAGAAAACTTTTCATGGCATATCTAGTGGTCATGAAATTTCATATGAAAGAAAAAAAAAACTGGCAAAATCAGAATTTTATTTAGTGATTGTGAATAAGGAGCCTTGTTAAAATTTCCTGCACCCAAAAGAGGACATGCAGTGAAATATTTCTGGAACATGGGAACCACTGATTTCAAATGACCATTAATATCAAATTGATATAATAAAAAAATTGACAAAATTAGATTGGTTTTTAGTTCTAGACAACTATCTTAAATTCATAGATTATGGACAAACAAGTATTCACTGAAGGTTTTGAGTATCTTCCTTTTCCACATGATTAGAAAATGCTTGTAGTCACACAATCACATTATATTTATTCTTATAAGTGAATAACATTATTTGGAATGAGACAATAATAAAAATAAAATCTAGAGGTAAAAAAACGAGCAATGTGTCTATAGCCATATTAGAACAATGGTTAATATGTCAAATTAATTTAATATGAATTTTGAACAACGGAATAAGTAAATAAAGGAATTAGTAAAATAATACTCAAATTATATAACCTGAAAAAGTGGTAGCAAGATCATTGGAAATATTTATTATATCATTATAATTTTAAGGTAATCTTAACTCTACGATATATATACATACATATATATACATACGTTAAGAAACTAAAAACACACTTTATGTTATATTATTTTTATTGTATACACATTTTTATTCCGTAATCGGATGTTTACACTGTAATTCGTTTTTATGTTATTATTTTTATTGTATACACATTTTTATTCTATAATTGAATGTTTATACTGTAATTCATTGAACAAAAAGAATTATTTGTTTTAATAAGAAACTTAAGCATATAAATAATTTAAAATTAACATAATATAGTGGAGCATTCAACTGCAGACATAGGGATATAAAATAAATATTAATTTTATAAGTATATTATAAAAACAGAAAATAAATTTCTATGATTTATTTTGAAGGAAAAATTTAATCATTCATAGAAAGAAATGTAGCCATCATATTAATCATTAAAAAGTTATAAAATTTTAATATTTTCAAAGGAAAGCAAACAAAAGCCTTTTTTAAAAATTCTTTTCTGAAAGACAAAGTATTAAAAACTTTTGAAAGATAAGTTAAAAATATCAGGGATTCATTCATTTAGAAAGAGATTAAATTTATATCACCAATTATGAATTTAGATCTTAATTACAATATACAACAGAAATGTAGCTAAGTAATCAAAATATAAATCTTTATAACATCCATTTTGATTGTCAATTATATTCCAAGTAAATTATCAAGTTCTATCATTTATACTTGAAATATATATATATATATATATATATATATACAATTGAAATAGAAAAATTTAGACATATTGGTTAAAAAAAGATTTGTATAATCCATTACATTGTTTAAATACTAAAACAAAAATTTTGCAATCACAATTCTTTTTCTTATAATTTATAGGAAACGAAATAATTTACAATTCTGTAAATATTTTGAACAAGCTAACTTTTATGTATAAACCAATTAGTTTTTCTCCATTAACTAATTAAAAGTAGAAAAATGGTGCTGAAACTGATTTAAACAAGAGTGAATTATGCAAACCTTTAGAAAGGTAATAATATTTCTTTAATAAATCGATGGCATAATTTTTATTACACAAAATTGAAAATATGAGCACTTACTTTTATCACTAAAGATCATGAATGGTTTTGTGATCACGCAATGGCTTTAGTTTGTCCAAATTATCCCAATACTTGGTCAAGAAATTATCAGCAATAAGCTTGAACCAGGGTGTTATTTTATAGCCTTTCTTCTGCACACCATCTATAAAATTTATTTATACTTTTTGTAAGCATTATTTGTGTATTATATATTTATATATTTCAATAAATCAAAATTTTCATTCAAATTTAGTTATAAAATAGACACACAAGCAAAAAAAAACTGTCTTTAAACTAATTTTTCCCCTGCAAATAGCATAAATAACAGTTTTAATAAATAAACAATTTTTTAAACATATGGGATAAGAAAATGTAAAAAGAAAACTCAAACAAAATAACATACAGAACATGATAATCCTGTATTCTAATTTTTATTAAAAAATTGATCCAATTCTGCACATATTAGATATTAACTTATCATAAATAAATATATACAGCAATTTAAAAGATGTAGATTTTATTTACAAATTAATTTTTATGAATGCTATATTATGATTATTGCAATAATTAGAACCAGCAAAATCAAAATGTTTGAATATGTTTTTTCAATGTACGCAAAGATACAACAAAATCAAATTTTTAAGCACCAATCACATGTTTAACAAAGGCATGGAGTTAAAATAAGAAAAATAAAATTCAACTTCACTAAAATTGTAATAATTTAATGAAACAAAGAAAAGTTACAATATATTGGGTGGGGGAAAAAAACATTTGATTTACATTAAATGTTAAGTAACAACATCATGTTTTGGACAACATTATCTTAACATTACCTCCAAAACATTAATGCAAATGTTACATATATGTTCTGCAATAGATTTTATAGAAATAAATAGGATTTTGAAGCTTAAGAAATTCGAAATCTAAGTAAAGACAAATGAATCTTTCATTTAAAGTAATATTCGAAATTATGGAATTCTAGCATGCAGTTAAAAAATTTTAATTGGAACACACAACGATTAGTTTACCTCACATTAAAGGGTTTTAACAATATATTATTTGAACAGCTACAAAAAAATTTGATCTTAAATAAGATTATGTAAAATTGCATCAATTTCTAGTCAATCATTTAAAAAAGTATGTTTCCAAACCTAGAAATTCAATTTTTTTTTAATGAATGTTTACTTACCAAACATTTTTGAACAATGTTTTTTAAAATTTGAATGTATTTAACTCTAATAATTTGTATTAATTAAAAGTGGTAGTTTAAAAACAAAAAATTTAATAGATATATACGGTATGAAACTGTTTTATCTTAAACAAAAAAATTTTAAAAGCCATATAACAAATATTTAGATTATAACTTCAATACCATAAAAGAAAATAATAATATTTTTTAAACAATCCTGCATCAAAAATTCAGATACATGAAATACCGATTACCTCTTTTGATTTAAAAGAATTTTCTCTGCATCCTTTTACAATAAAACAGAATAAAACTTTTTGAGTTTTTTTTTTTTTTTTTTTTTTTTTGTACAATTAATTTTAGCATTTCAAAGAACAATTTTTAAAATTTTTTACTGATTAAATCTAGACAGTTATTTTTAAACAAACCTAAATGAAGTTAGATAAAGTTTACCTAAGAAAGGTTTCAGATTTTCACGAGATAAGTAAATACAATCTTTGACTTCATTTGGATTTGGATTGATTTCAACATCCTTTTGCACAAAAAGGACATAATCAATTTCTCTTTCACCCCATTTTTCATCAGACGGTGCAGAATATTTGAATCTTGTCATGTATAGAAATTCATGGGCATTAATCTGGTGGGAAAATTCTTATTACAAAACAGTGTAAATCAAACATGAAAATATTCACATAAAACAAACATTAGTCATAGAAAAAATAATGGTATTTATATGATTGAGATTAATTATGTATTTACAAAAAGTTCATTAATGAAAATGACAATTTACACAGTATATCTTCACCAAATTTCAACATCATATAGAAGAATATGATTAATTCAATAAAGATTCAATAAGCAAGAATGTAACTAATGTAAATGTTTACTGTAATTAAGTATGGGAAGCCCAAACTGTTATTAAATACAGCTCTTACATTATAAGAATTGATATATATATATATATATATATACACAATAAAGTGACAAAAGTCATGGGATGACTGTTCATATCGTGTCGGTCCTCCTTTTGCCCGGCGAAGTGCAACAACTCAACGTGTCATGGAGTCCACAAGTCGTTGGAAGTCCTTTGCAGGAATATTGAGCCATGCTGTCTGTATAGACGTCCATAATTGTGAAAGTGTGGATGGTGCAGGAGTTTGGGCACGAACGGACCTTTCGTTGACGTCCCATAAATGCTCGTTAGGATTCATATCGGGCGATCTAGGTGGCCAGATCATGCGCTGAAATTGTCCGGAATGTTCTTCAAATCAATCGCGAACAGTTCTAGCCCGGTGACATGGCGCATTGTCATCCATAAAAATCCCATCGTTGTGTGGGTACGTGAAGTCCATGCATGGCTGCAAGTGATCTGCAAGCAGCTGAACATAACCATTTCCAGTCAATGATCGGTTCAGTTGCACCAGAGGACCGAGTCCATGCCATGTAAAAACAGCCCACACCATTATGCCTTGCTGACAGTTTGGGTCCATGGCTTCGTGGGGTTTGCGTCACACTCGAACTCTACCATCAGCTCGTAACAACTGAAATCGTGACTCATTTGACGATTGACTCGTGACGGTTTTCCACTGGTCTAGGGACCAGTCGATATGCTCACGAGCACAGGAGAGCCGCTGCAGGCGATGTCGTGCTGTCAGTAAAGGCACTCGAGTCGGTCTTCTGCTGTCATAGCCCAAGGAAGACAAATTTCGCCGCACAGTGCTATCGGACACGTCCCTCGTACGTCCCACATTGATTCCTGCAGTTATTTGACGAAGTGTTGCGTGTCTATTAACATTGACCATTCTACACAGACGTCGGCGGTCTCGGTCGTTAAGTGCAGGTAGTAGCCCACTGCGCTGTCCATGATGGGATGTGATGCCTGAAATTTCATACTCTCGGCACACTCTTGATACTGTGGATCTCGGAATGTTGAATTCACTAACGATATCCGCAATGGAATGACCCATGCGTCTAGCTCCAACTAACATTCCACGTTCAAAGTCTGTTAATTCACGTCGTGACGCCATAAATCACGAAATACCTGTTCACATGAATAACTTGAACACAAATGAAAGCTCTGGAAAACGAACTGCGCATTTATACTTTTTCGCTGCGATACTACTGCCATCTGTATATTTGCATATTGCTATCCCATGACTTTTGTCACTTCAGTGTATATATATATATATATATATATATATATATATATATATATATATAT